>PVIJ01019275.1:0-23985 GCA_004024925.1 Scalopus aquaticus
CATGAAATCACCACAGGAGTAAGTATAGAAATGAAAGAGGTCCAAAGGCTGCCCTTTACCATGGTAAGAGCAAAAGTGAACAAGTAAGAGAGAAGACTCTATGTGTGCATAGATTATTGTAGGTTGGTGGATATGATGGGAGGAGATTGTTAGAATTTTCTTTGATTTCTTTAGTGAAATAACAACCAGAGAAACATCTTAGTGACGTAAAGGAGAATTATGGAGATTCTTCCAGGAGACATAGGAGGGTGAATAATTAATTGCTGGACTTCATTATGGATTTCAGTTTAAAGTAAGACCATTCAGCACAGTTCTCGTTTTTTCCCAGCAATATTTAATAGCACAAGAACAGGCATAGTTGGCAAATTTGAATATAATTTAAGTAAGCTGAATAGGCAAGTGGGGGGGTTTTAAGAGGAGGTGCAGTGAAAGTGATGGTGGATCAGTGGAAGGAGTAATGGGCAAGATAGTCTTCAGGGTCAGGAAGTGGGATACCTGAGATTATGGCAAGGGTGTTAATGGTGGTAATGCCAAAAAGCTAAAGTATAGTCATGGGGTACGTGATGAGGTAGGATGTAGGCTAAATCAGCAGGAATAGGTCAAGGAATGAGAGATGTTGTGAAAATCATCTGTAAGAATATGTAAATCACAAGTACTGTTAAAGTGGAATTTGAGACAGTGATTCTAGGCCAGAAACTAAGGTCTTGAGAATTAAGAGGGTCGGGGTTTAAGCAGATGACTGCAACAAGGAGGGACAGTGGTTTGCATAGTCTTTAGATGTGGCAGTTAAGAGTAGGGAGACCTACCAACCCCAGCCCCAGTGGAGAAGGGCTCCAAGACAGCAAAATCAGCCAACACCAGAGAGGGTTACAGGGGAATCAGTATCTTCAGGGTATTTCTGGTTTGTTACAAGTAGGAAGCTAAAAGGTACATTTGAGGAATAAAGACATAGCAGATTATACCAATGCTGAACAGTGAGTTTGAGACATTTAAAGTATATGGACTTTAGGAGTTTGAGAAAGATGAGAGAGGAGAATACATGGATACACCATCCTTAATTTTATATTCACCCACTAAAAAGGATTGGATTATTTCCCCATTCTGTATATTTACAAACAATACTTGGAAATTGTAACTTCTAGGTCACAAATGTTCCTGAAATATTTTAATAGGCATTGCCAAATATTATATCAGTTTATACTGCAGAAAACAGTGAATCGGAAAATCAGTTTTCTAACGTACTTAGAATAGGCACTGAGTATCATATCAAATTTACAAATCTTTACACATCTGATTAGTAAAAAACCCAAAAAGACTCTCATTGAGCTTTTATTCTTTTTTCATTAATGTTCTCATATCATATTATTATTCTAAATACACACACAAACACACACACATATATGGCTGCCTTAATTTCCCTGGACTTTCAACTCCTTCTCAAGGAAGTAAGCTAAGGCATTCAAGGGGTTCCCTCCTTTGCTTCCCCTCACTTAGGGGGTTATAGGTCTTCACTGCCTGGTGTCCAGTGTCTTGAAAACGTTTCTTTTGGTCAAGGTTCTCTCATCTAGATCATACTTTTCTCACACTTTTATAGTACATATTATTTTTGGAAAGAATTTGTAACACATCAGCTATTGAGATTTATTTTTTATCATTCTGACTGTTCATCTCACAAAGAGAAAAAAAAAGCCTGTTGGAATTATAAACAGCCATTCTGATTTCACAAAGATATTTTGAAGTATTTGACCTATATACGAAATTAAATATTCCAATGCAACATGAAGAAAACCTTTTTATTTACACATCTTTTTGTTCCTCAAGAAAAGTTTAGAGTTTTCTATAAGTATTACAATTGGTTTACTGATTCCATTCCGGGGGTTTCATGGTTTTGTTGTTCATGTAAATGGTTTCTGTTCTTTTGTTCTTGTTTTGTTTGTTTTCTGATTGATTTTTGGACATTTAATAACCCATTTTTACTGAATTCTCTTATTCGTTTCAAAATGCATTTCAGCTTATTCTCTTGAGTCTTAGAGGTATACAATTATACTTTTCACAAATAACATTTTTCTTGTCATTCCTGGCTTCTTATCCCTCCTCAGTCTCTGCAGGAATTGAGAGGCGAGGGCATGTAAACTGGTGGGTCATAGAGGCTGTATCTAATATTTTAGGGCTAAGGTGGGAAAAAATTCTCCTTAAATGAGACTGAGAAAACTTTATGAGGGGTATGCAGCTGTGTGGTCTTTGAAAGATCTGCCTCATCCCAGTCACAGAGACATGGAAGAAACCCAGTCACCAACGGCTACATTGTCCCTAGCTTCTGTGGTTGAAACAGGGCTTTTACTTACACCAAGGTAAAATAAGGACTAGGGAAACTCTACTTCCACTTCTATGCTCTAACAGAGAAAACCACATTTGACTGAAAATGCAACAATGCAACCTAATTCCAGAGCAAAAATGCTTGTGTCTTTCATATTACTTCATCCAAACCCCCTCTGAAAGTCTGCCACAGCTCAAAACCAGTAATATCCCCATGAGTATGAAGGCCAGAGATACAAACAATGAAAAACAGGCAAAGAAAAAAGTACTTATATAGGGTATCAGAAAGCTGAGAAATGATGAGTGAGCCAAAGTTCTGTAAGTGACATTTCCAGTAAACTGAAACTGATAAGGAGTCCTAAGAAAACATTAACATAAAATGAATGAGGACTACCAAAGGAATATAACTAATACAATTTCTACAACTAAATCCTGATCCATACATTATTAAATAATGGAATGACACAGATCAAAAGCTAGATAGAGCTCAAAACTATACTTGCAATAAGTGAAAGAAATAACTTAGAACAGTGAGAAAATATACAAGAATATGAAGATCATAAGATAAAGATGAACTGGAAGAGATCCCAGAGGTAGAGCATGACAATGGCTTACGTTCACAGAAAAAAAATAAGAGAGATGAAATGATAATTAAATAAATAATAAAATTATCCATAAGCTTAAAAAGGATTTGATCCTTTTAAACTATAATCTTAAAGTTCTTGGTGATATACATATTAAGGACAGATTGATATAAAGAGCCACATATTTAGAAGTAAGAAAGTCATACTGGTTTTAGATTGTGCATATGTTCTGGAAGGAAGAAAACAATAGACCTGCACATAGAGACTGCTTAGAGAAAGGAATGTAGTTCCCAGAATAGCCAGGTGTGAACTCATTAATCTTCCAATAGCACTGTAGTAAATCCACTAAATAGGACCTATCTACCTTTTGGTTTCAAAAGTTCACAGTAGTCTCTGGCCTCTGATATCCCTATCTACTACTCTTTAGTATTTTGCGTGAATATATTCATGTGCTTGTTTTGTTGTTGTTGTTATTTTTTCCATTACTTTAATGGGATTTGGAGATGCTTGGACACCTCCTTCCCTGTCTCTCCTCTCTCCCTCTCTCTGTTTCTTACTCCCTTCCTCCCTCTCTTTCTGTCTCACTGGATGCATGCATCCATATTCTATGGTACCTTGTATAAAAAAGTTCAAGATATTTTGGTTAACTGGACAGATATAAAGGATGTAAGATTGTTCCCATTTTGCATATAAAGAGTTTATTGTCACATTCTTTTGTCAGAAGACAAATTGCACAGATGTTGTATAGGAGGTGTTAAGTGTCAAAGCTTCCTATGTTTACTTGTCACTCTGTGCTCCATTTACTAGATGAAAATTACTAGACATAACTTTAGCAATTATGTGAACACCAACTAGGGATCATTGAACTGATTGTTTTAATTTACTGTTGATAGAATCTACCCCAACTAAACAAAACAATAATGCTTCATTTCTTACTGATTTTTCTCTATTAAAACATCTTTCAGTGAACCAATACACCTAAAATATATAGTGTTGTAATCAACATTACCTCAACAAACATAATTTTTAAAAAACAAAATAAAATTAGGTCTTTCATAAATTGTTGCATAGTCATTTTCTACATTTTCTCATTCAGAAGTTTTTAGAATTTTATGGCGGATAAACCAAGAAATATGCTCCCAAATGAAGATGTATGGTTAGAAGGCATTTATTAAGTTGGTTTGTTTGTGAGCAAAAGATTCTAAAATATGAAGTCAATATCTTTCTTCTGCTGGCAGCTACTATTGGCACTCAGCCACCCATATCCTAATTTTGTAATTTTTATGCCTCTGTGCGAGGCAGATGTTTATCTAAATCATTTAAATCTCTGTCTCCTACATTTTAGACACATTTAGTATTAAGAGATGCTCCCTGTGTAATAGCATAGATTAAAAGTTAATTAAGAAGAAGTTAAAGAAGTAGAAAAGTAATTACTTTTTCCATAGGCATTTGTTTCATTTTTGGCAGATCAGAATTGAGAAAGTGAAATAAAGACTTGAAAGTCAGAAATATTTTTAAAAATTATTGTTTGCTTCTTTATATACTGCATAGTGCCCAGTTAATTAAGAAAAGTAATCCATTTAGTAATGGCAGGATGGCTAATGGGTAAAGTAACCTTGCTCATTCCATTGGATTATTTTATAGGATTGATATTTTTAAAGGTCTGTGCTTAAGTTATCCATCAAAAGAAGAAATCACCAGTATGTAATTAGAAATTCTCATAGGATTTCAAATATAGTAAGATACAATAAGAGAAATTTGGGGAGGTTTTCTTGGCACTTTTTAAATATACATGAAAAATAAAGGTAATAGAGAGATTTTTTTCATGTCTAATTTTATGTAGCTGTGACTTGGTGGGGAAAATTCTGCTAAATGACTGCAGAATTCAGGTTTGCAATATATGCTCTGTCATTCTCCCACTGTAAAAATCTCTTTAACCTTTATAAATCCCTAGAGCTATTTCATACAGTGATGTTGTTAGGAAAAGGAATTAGTTTACGCAAATTATGAATTTCAGAAAATCTCTAGATTAGGACAAATGATTTTCAGCCTTCCCCAATAGAACACTGCTAATTGCCATATATTTATATTAAACGCCTTATTGTAATAAGCACTATAATTAGAACTGCAAAATTGCTACCATTAAAAACCATTTTAATCACCTTAAATTTGCAAAAACAAAAAAATTCTCATTGGACTGAAATGATCAATATAACTTCATAAGCGAAGAGGAACAAAATACATTCTGATTTAGAAACAAGGATGCCTTGTAAGGAGTCCAGGCTACTCTTCATCATGTACAGTAAAAAGTTATAGAAATATTACAGCAGATATTTTAGCTTCTCATTCCCGTGGGTTTAGTTAATAATTGGTTAATTAATTACTTAGGGCCATTCAACCTCAAAAATATACTAAACTTTGCAAAGGAAACATTATTTTTATATTTTCTTTTTTATTCTATTTAATGCTCTATAAAATATTTTTATAAAATATTTTTAAAACTTCTGGTAGGAATCCTTGCATTAATAATTTTCCCTATGGATTATCTAATTGCCGGCTTGTATTTGAAAATAAAGAGATACACTATTTTAGAACTTAAAAAAAGGGGAGGGGAAAGAATTATTTCATGGTTTCATTAATGGTTTCATTATTTACCTTTCAGTTCTACTTAGCGTCTTAAGCAAAACTGTAACATTCAGATACTGAGCTATGTTAAAACAACACAAAATTTGAAAGGGACTTTTAAACCGCGTAGGTACACGATGTGGACTGGTAGAGAGAACATAATATACATTGTCGTCAGTAGACTGAGGTTCTCATCCAGGCCCCATGAGTTTGGGCTTCCCCCTCATCACTGCACCACTGAGGTCACAGGACCCTGACTCCTGATAATCTGGGGCCATATTGCGATCAGAGTGAGGGCCTGGGGTAGCTGCTCCAAGTCAGTTTTCCAGGAACGAATTATCTGGAAGTGAGATGGCTGTACCCTGGGGACAAGGTTTCTCTTCTGCTTTGTACTTCTTGGCCACACTCTGGGTCCAAAGCAGTGTGACCGCACAAGGTCATCATACGTTCAGTGGGCTCACTCCCGCTTTGAAAGGTCTGACATGCAGTAAGTACTGAATACACACTCAATTCCATTCTCATCTACAACATGTCTTTGCTTTCAAGCAGCATTAATCACAGATAATTTTTGGTCAGTTCTTAATTATAGCTAAAGAATATCCAGTTTCCATTTTCCTTTGTTAAAGTTTAGTTAAAAAGGTTCAATATGAATTGCAAATTCTTCCTGTTATCATTAATGCTAAATTTAATTTTAACTCAAATGGAACTAAATTTGAATCATGGATTCACAATGAATAGTTGTTTTCTATATTTTATTCAATATTCCTACTCATACTTAACTTATTTTTCCACTTGGTCCTCCTCCTCCAGGTAAAACAATCTTTCTTTTTAAGCTTTTCTTCAGAAGTTCTCGTTTCTCGTTTTTATGGAAGTCTTAAGTCACTTTTTCAGCCCCATTTGTACTCTGGAACTCTTGAGTTGTGGTCTCAAACAGGAAATGACATTAAATACTACGTAATGTCGACCGTTGGCAGAAGCCCTGGTCATTTCATAGCAGACACTTCGAGGTTTTTACCTGTTTACTTTTCTGCTGCACACATAAAATACATTGATAGGATACTGAAAATATTTTCTAGAAAAACAACTAAGTCATTAAGTTTTCTCTTTGGATTACCTTTTAACTTCTTCTTCTGTTCACGTTTGCATCTCAAGCACAGGTAATTTGAGGAGAAAACTCAGCCTTTCCTGGAGATTGGGTATCACCATATATGAGTGGAGCCAAAGTCTAATTAGAATTGACAGAGATTTTTTAGTTTACTGTTAAAAAAATAAAAAAAAATTCTTGCAGATTGAATTCATTCTCTTGTTAATATAATATAGGTAGAGAGGGAGAAATTCTCCAGTACTAAATCTGGAAGACTTATGCCTTAAATCCAGATAATCTGTCCCGATTATTGCAACTTTGCAATCAGCATTGGTATCAGTGCCTGATGCAGGTAAGTCAGCGTTTACTAGATACGAATTATTTGGAGGTGATTTCATTGTGCCCCAAAGTCAAGGGGTCACCTTCCCTCTGTAATTCTCTGCCTTACTCTGAATTAAGCCAGAAAAAAATCAAAAGCAGTGTGACCACAGCAAAGGTCATAAGATGTCCAGAAGGTCCACTTCTGCTTCAAAGAAGGTCACCTGATGGCTGACACTGACTTGTCCAGTCTGGCACAGTTGGATCAGTTAATTCAATTTCCTTTCAAACACATGAGATCAGCTATAGACATATGAGGTGGAGGGTGTTTATATTTTAGGAATATTTTGAAATTGGCTTCTCTTCATTGTTCAATGTAAAAACAGTCTCACCAAAACAAATTATTTCACATTAATACAAAAATAAATGAAAACGATCATCTTAATTGCTGCAAATAAAGATTATATAGCATAGTCTTATGTTTGAAAACAATATACCAAGTATGTTCCAGGTGATAGCAATATGCCATATCATAAATCAGACAGAAAAAGGGCAATCTATTTTTCATTCGATAAGCAGGGATATGTTAAAAATAAGTTTGCCTCTTGGGCAAAATTTATCATGTAATTCTCACAACAAAGGATATAAACACTATCACATGCAGCTGCTCAGTGTTTGACAACAGATTACCAGGGAAAGTGATAGGAATGTGATCAGCCTGAGGGCTGATCTTGGACAGATGTCATCTGTCAGACTCTGGAAGGCACATTCCTCATGGGTTTGTCAGTAATCTTGCTGACTCTGTTAAATTTTGTGTATTTATCTGAACTTCTCCAACCTGGGTCATCTACTCAAGAAAAGTTGCATCTTCGTTCTTTACACTATTCTAAGTACAGCTGGAAAAGACTTAATTAGAATATTGCAGCGGATACAGCAAATCATTTAGAAAAGAAAAATGAAAGTGAGCACCCACAAGGGAAGAGAAAATATCAACTGAGAAGTGAATGAGATGAGGGAAAAAATTGCAAATATAAAAGCAAATGTGCTTGATGTACCCTGACTCTCCAAGGCCATTCACACTCTCTGAACTTGGCTGTTTCTCAGTCACACCGTGTGCTTCTGCAGCCGTTGCTCACAAGGAGCGCTGGTGGAAGCTTTTCTTGGCAATTCCTCTTGAGTTTTTTTTTTCTACCTTTCATTTGATAAATGTCTTTTCTTTTTGAGATATTATTCCTTTGCTATAAAATATTTTCAGAGAGGAAAAAAACGCAATGAGCTGAGTAAGAGACTGGCATGTAAAACACAAGCACTAGCAAAGTAGAGACGCACGCACGTCACCCTTGAAAAGATAACTTCTGCATGGAGGCCACAGGAGAGGTAAAGATGAAACATCAGCCTGTCCTCAGAGCCAAATTAAACCACAAACCACCATTGTGTCATCATTGTTAAAGGATGTTTCTCGAACATCCTGCCTCGTTCTCAGACAGATGAGTAGCCCGGATGTTCTGGCGCAGCCCGCGACCCTCCCCCCCCCACCGCATTCTGAGCATCAGCAATAACATTAAAGAGTGAAGACCAGTAAGAGACATCTACCAGTGACAGTCACACAGCCACGGTTTGACACCCTGTAATTCACTTTGCATTTTGCAGGTTAATTTTTCCCCCCGAAGTCCGTAATGAATTAGGTGGGGGAAGAAGTTAGGTTAGTAACTTAAGGGAAGAAATGGTCTGGTGACAGAGAGGGGGGTAAAAGATGATGGGGTGAAGGGGGTAATAGGTGGGGCAGCGCAGACTTATAAACTTCCAGTTTAAGAGTTGCAGGTGCCACCCACAATTTTCAGGAAGTGACATTTACATAAATTGCTTTGTTCTATGTAATTAAGTGTATTCCTTTACAGGTCTATTGTGAATATGAGGCAAAGTTAAAATTAAGCAATTCATATATATGGGTTGTTCATTATTACCCAATAACACTAGATGGGCAGAATTGAAGTAGGTAGCAATAAAGAATGCAAAACAATATTCTCTGGAGATTTTAGGTTCATTCATTCATGTATATATACACATTCGTTTATTCAAAAATATTGATCAGGTTCCTACCCTGAGTTAAGTGTGCCTCTGTAAAGATACAAACAGGAGCACAGAGATTGTTCCTGCCTCAGGGCACTTAAGAGTTTTGCAGGAAGAATTATTTGCAGTTGTGTGAGTGACAGTAATAGTGAAACTTCACATGAATTGTGCCAGGTTTTCAGGTCTCAGGGGTCCTGCTTTGGGCCAATGCTGTTTGTCTGGGCACTGACCCATGAGAGGATGGACAGCTTTGTGTGTTTAATTTGGAAACTATTTTAGCTATATCTTTTTCTTCTCTTGCACACTAATTGTATTGAAGTTCTTTTCTGTTGAAGGTCTTATGCACTGTTTCCTCTTTTTGTGATGGATGGCAGAACTCATTTAGAGTAGGTAGGTTTGGGCCTCCCGGGTGGCGCAGCGGTTGAGCGCTGCACTGTGGAGCTGTCGGCAGCACCCGATGCGGGTTCGACACCCGGCCAGGGAGAATCCCACATGGTGCGGCAGACCTCTCCTGCCTCACCCGCTGCTCCCCTCAGCAGTATACTTCTGATCTGCCTGTTCTGCACCCCACTCTGTCTCTGGTGAGCCCTCTCGCCGCCCCCTGCCTCTGGCCTGTACCCCAGCTTGAACAAAAAAAAAAATAAAATAAAATAAATAAATAAATAAATAAATAAATAAATAAAAACAAAAAATAGAGTAGGCAGGTTTGGGGGTCCTCGGGTGTCCTTCATTCTGCCTGCTAACAGACAGGCTGAGAATATGCCAATACTTCAAGTTACAATTTCTATCTGTTTAACATTTCCTTTTTAAATAACCTGGATCATGTTAATCTTTTTATCTGGTGAATAAACCCTGTCACTTGGTACCCTTGAGTCCATTCCTGTGATTCCATAGTTTTCCCACCACCAAAGCACCCACAGTCCTCCACCATATTCTATAGTGCTCTCCTCCCTCCTGTTTTATAGTCTTTGCCTCTCCTCCTTCCCCTCCTCCCTACCTGATTGTCTCAGATCTACAGCCTGGTTTCAAGGGTCAGTCTTACAGTTTTTCTGATTCCTTGTTTGGTTTCTCTAGAATCCACATATAAATGAAACCATCCAATATTTATCTTTCTCCTTATGTCTTACTTCACTTACACTAATCCCTTCTAGTTCCATCCATGTTGCTACAAGTGGCATAAGTTTATCCTTTTTGATCACTGAGTAGTATTCCATGTGCATATATACACATTTTCTTTTTTTTTTTAATATATTTTTATTGTTATTTATGTCTTTTACATTTTGTATTCCCCTTGGGTAACCCACCACCAATTCACCTGTGATCCATCTCCGTGGTCCCTTGTGTTCTTTTCTACTCCATTTTGTGCCCTTATAATCTCCTGCCCCCGTACCCCCCCCCGCCCCCAACCCGCTGAGTGTCTCTCCCATTTGGTTTCCTTATAGTCCTGTTATAAGTGAAACCATTTGATATTATTCTCTTTCTTCCTGGCTTATTTCACTGAGTATGATCCCCTCCCATTCCATCCATGTCACTGCAAATTGCATGTATACACAACATTTTCTTGATCCATTCATCTATTCTCACTGTTAGGTGCAGAATTTGGACAGCTATCCCAGAGCTATCTGGACTCTGTACCTGGCCTTGAGTCCTCAGTCATAATTTTTAATAAATAAACTCACTCACTTTTGCTTTGCTCAATTTATGTCAACACCTGTCACTTGTTTTTAAATTAAGATATTCAGTGCATAGATCTAGAGTTATGATCCGTTGTAATGAAAGTGAAATAAACTGCATGTGTATATATGTGTATGTGCAATATACATGTGTACTTGTGTTTGTGAGTGTGCACAAAGCACTTTTACACATATATCTATATAGAGTACATATATTGTTTTCTGATTTGCTATGGAACTTAATGAGTTCTGATACTGCTGTATGATTTCATGGATATCAATTACTTAATTACTATAAGTTATATCAAGTACTTGGACAAGAACATGATAATCTGAAGATTTACTGCTGTGTTCCACCTGAGTTCCTCACATCAGATCATTTCAATATTGGTACTGAAAGGCCAGGCTAGTGTTTCCAAAGTGTGCCCAGAGAAGTGCTTTAATTGAGACTACTTGGGATATTTGTTGAAATATATACTCCTGGGATCTTGAAGATAAACTTAATTAGAAATTCTGGAGCTGAGACCTGGGACTCTGCACTTCAACACAACTTCATCAGGTGATTCTTAAACCACTGAAACCAAAGAACAACTGGACTAGAATTTCCTTCACCTCTGGTGAGTGGGACTGCCACCTTGCCTCTAATGCAGGCATTATTTTTCTTTGGTCCTGGTTCTCATCTCTTTCCACCATCCGGAACTCATAGCTGGGTGTTCTTAACAAGCTCCTTTGTGGGGCTGTGTCAGTCATGTTGATTTTCTCCAAAGGTATAGAAATCAAGTCGTATTTAAAGTAAAAGCTCTTACTGAGAGGAATAAAATATAGTAATGTAATTGCTACAAGTTCTGACAATATGAAATATGGAAAACATGAAGTATGATCAATTTCCTGATGCCCTAATCTATTTGTCATGTCTTTCCAGAATAAAGAATTCCATCTGAAATATATACAAGTAAACTATAAATTTTTATATATTCTTCTTTTCCATCAAGTCTGTTTCTTAATACCAAATACATATTGTTTCTTTTGCCTTTCAAATGGTATTTCTTGAACTGTATAAAAATGTATGACTTTTTGTTTTAAAAAAAAGCTTGTTTTTTTTTTTTAATTTTGCTTTGTCATTTGAGGTATATTATATAACTTCTTTTAAATAATTACTTCCATATTGGTCCACTATTGCTGTCTTGGGATTCGACTCTCTGGAGTCCCCAGGGCTGCCTCTAGCTTTCTCAGAGTAAACTCACAATGGCTTTGGGCAGCCTCCTGGTTCCCAGCTACCTGGTGTGGACTTCATTGAATGTACAACAGCAAAATCTGGTTTTTGCTCTTGCAACATCCTAGAAAAACCATACTATGTGAATAGAAAATATTTATTTATAAGCATATATTCTAAAGTTGATAATTTGCACCAATATAAACTTCCATTGTCACCTAGAAATAGAGCTATGTCTATACTGAAATAAATATAACGAGTATAATGATTTTTTTCATATATACATATAATTTTCTCTCTGAAACAAAATTCAAGACAAAATTGTAAATCAGAAAGCATATGAGGAGTTAAACAGAAAAGCAGCTTTATCTCACATAGATCAAAAAAGGCCAAATATTGAATGGAAATAAGAGATGTTTCTGCTACAGTGATCAATACCAAGACTACATTTAATAAAGAAAGCCTCCATTTTACTTTTTGACTGTTTCTTTCTAGTTAACTGAGGATAGTTTTTTCAAAGTACTATATTCCTTTTCACTTTAGAAGGTATCTAAATTATGAAAATGTCTTTAGATTTCATCAGTGGGGAGTAATAGATGAGTTGCTTCTTCCTTTCAAAAAAGTCATGTACCAAGTTGTCCAGGAAGTATGTGACTTTAGAGACCCTCAAAAAGCAATTGCTATTGATTGGGAGAAGCTATAACTTGGTAGCAGAGAAAAGACTGAAGTTAATGGTGTTTTATGAATTGAAATGACTTTGATGTTTACTGAATCTCTGAAGTCTATTTCATTGCTTAGAGAGCTGGAGACTATTTAGAGCTGCTTCTGTACTTTTTAGTGCTTTATAAGTTAAAAATTATACATATGTAAGGGTTTTAATTATTTTTTATATTATGTTTTTGTAATAGAAAAACATCAAGAAAATATTGACATGAAATAGAAGAGACAGAGAAGAGTCCAAAGGAGTTATGTTAAATCTTCTTATTCTACCTGAAATTAAGGATGAAAAAGAGTGAAGAGAGCACAAGATTTTCAGATAAGCAGAATACACATGAATTTTGATTCATTGCAATGAGAATTAGGGAACCTATATGGAGATATATCATTTGGATGTGTGTGTGTGTGTGTGTGTGTGTGTGTGTGTGTGTGTGTGTGTGTGGGTGCACGTGCAATTGTGTATAAAATCTGCTATTTATTTGAACATAGACCAGTGCTACAGCCAGGTAGGATGGTTCTAGCTGCTTGAACCAATTCTAAGATGTTCTAACATGGTCTAAATGATTAGAATTTTACTTCCACTTCTATTATATAACTTTTTTTCTTCCAGTTATCTATTCAATACCTAATATTTTAGGGGGAAAATCACATCAAATCACTGGAAGGAAGGGATTAAAGTAATGGATATGTAATCTTTAACTTCCTGTTTCAGTATCTTTGAGAAACTACAACAAGATACCACAGATTGGGTGGCTTACACACAGCAGAAATTCATTCCCCATAGTTCAGGGGCTGGAAGTTTGAGGTCAGGTATGCTAGCTTGGTTCTGGGAGGGCCATCTTCCAGGTTGCAGACTTCTTGCTATAACTTTAAGAGGTGGAAGGGGTTAGGGAGACCTTTGGGTTCTCTTTTATAAGGGCACTAATCCCATTATGAGAGCTCTACCCTCTAACCTAATAACCTCCCAGGGGCCTCATCTAGTACCACCATCACTTTGAGGGGGATAGCATTTCAACATATGTATTTTCTGGGAACACATTCTAACCATACAAATCTAGAAATATAAAAATGAAGGCAAGCCAAAAGAAAACACAAAGAAGGAAATAATGTAGATGAAAGATTATGATGTTAAAGAGGTTAGTTTCCACAGACTCTTAAAAAAGGAAATTAAATAAGTAAAACCAAAAAGGGAAGATTAGAAAATCCTCAAATTAAACACAAACAGAAACAAATTGCGCAAAATATTTAAAATATGGAACATTTGAATAAATAAGACTAATAGGGAGGTAGAGGATACTTAATCCAAACAGCTGTTGGATGAAGTCACTGGACTACAGGCCTTCAGGCTAAAGAGAAAAATGATTCTAAAGAATACAATTAGAGCACAGTCTCACACCATACATGAAAATCATTTCAAAATGGATAAAAGACTTGACTGTAAACCATGAAACCACAAAATACATAGACAAAAACATAGGCAAAACAGTTCACGACATTAGCTTTAGTGCTGCCTTTATGGATTCATCCCCAACAGCAAGGAAAACAGAAGATAACAAACAACTGGGACTACATAAGCTTTCACACAGATAAAGAAACCATAACTAACGTGAAAAAATATGCTACTGAGTGGGAGAAAATATTTGCACACCATACATCCAACAAAGCATTGGTATCAAAAATATATAAAGAACTAAAAAAAAAAAAAACTCTACAAAAACAGAACAAATAACCCAATCAGAAAATAGGCAGGAGAACTAAAGAGACACTTCTCCAAAGAAGACTTTCAGACTACAAATAGGCACATGAAAAAATGGTCATCGTCATTTATTATTAGAAAAATGTGTAAAGACCCCTATTAGATACCATCTCATACCTGTGAGATTGGTCCATATCGAAAAGACCATATCGAGTCAACAAGTGATGGTGAGGATGTAGAGAAAGGAGAGCCTTCCTACACTGCTAGAGGGATTGCAAACTGGCCCAGTCCTTACAGAAAGCAGTATGGTGCTATCTCAAAACATTAAAAATCGAGGTGCCGTTTGACCCAGTAATTCCACTCCTGGGTACCTACCCTCTAAATTCAAAAACACTAAATTCAAAAGGAAACTTGCACTCCCATATTTATTGCCCCAGAACAGATAAGTGGATCCAGAAGATGTGGTATATATAAATGGAATACTACTCAGAAATCAAAAAAGATAAACTCATGCTATATGCAGCAACATGGATGGAGCTGGAAGAGATAATTTGAAGTGAAATAAGTCAGAAGGAGAAAGATAAATACCAAATGGTGTCTCTAATATGTGGAATATAAAGTAAATAAACTAAGAAAGAGGCTGATAGAGACAAGCTTAAAAATTAACTTTTCAGAACTGCTAACTATACAACTGAAGCCCCAAGTGGGAGAAGGGGTAAGAACAAAGAGAGAAGGAAGTATGGTGGACTATCGGTGACTTGGTGCACTATGATGGTAATACCTGATGAGGGTATCCAAATATTACCTCAATGAAAAATAAATTAATTAACTTAAATAAATCTATAAACACATAGTAAATATCAGTTAGCTTTCCTTTCTTAAAGGCCTGATTTAATAATACTGAAACTACTTTTTGTATAAGATTGAACATATGAGTAAGCATACTGTATATATGTATAAATTTATATGTTTATATATGTGTGTGTTTATGCATACACTCATGCACACACATGCACACAAAGGGAACTATGTGTCACTAACAGGAGGAGAGTTTTAAATATGGGAAGGAAAAACTAGAATTAATTCTGTCTTACTGTATTAGAATTAGAGAGTATGAATTCACAGTTTTTAATATAGCTTGTTAGCTGTATAGAATAGGGATGTGTGTGTGTGTGTGTGTGTGTGTGTGTGTGTGAATACTTCATCTTATATCTATTTGTAGCTCTGCTTACAGAGAGATAAAGACTTCCCTGACATAATGAGAACAAGAAAAACTTAGATCTTGATCCCAATAACGTTTTTCACTAAAAGGATCCAAGGATTCTTGGAGAAATGCCTGCTTCCTGTGTCAGGGCAGGGGAAGTACATGGCATTTGTGCCACCCTGTGCTAGGAGAGGAATGCTCAATGAATTGTGTGGACATGTCCGAGGGACCCTATGGCCACCTTGAAGGAACTCTCAGTAGTCAGGAAGAAAAGAATTTGAATATTCAAGTAAATGATGATATAAAGGATTACAACTTATTGAAGAAAATCAAAACATATTAATGAAAAATGGGTAGGTGAAATTTTGAGCAGTCATGGGATATTTATAGACTCTCAAAGTAATAAGATTTCTTAATTACAAGGTGAAATATTCTTCTCTACAGTAGAAAGACGTAGAAGAGTCCATCATAACAGTGTGACCAAAGTTAACATCACCAGAAATGAGATAGATTAACATCTGCCTCCTGATAAAATTCTCTGAAAAAAAAGTCACTTCTGGAACATTCCTGTTAAAGTATCATACGCTGAATGTAATTATGAGGACAAACCCAAATTACGGGTCTTCTATACTATAAATAACTTACAGGTACTCTTCTAAAATGTCAATATCACGAACCCACCTCTCCCACTCCTACCCTCAAAATAAAAAAGAAAGACTGGAATTGTCCCAGATTAAAGCGAATTAGAGAGATGACTGAATGCAACCCATGATCCTGGGTTTTTCTATTGTTATAAGGGCATTATTTGGGGCACTTGGACAAATTTAAATAATGTCTGCTGATTAAATACTTGTATCAATGCCAGATTACAGATTTAGATAGTTTTCCTGTGGTTAAGAGAATATCCGTATTTTTAAATATTACACAATGAACTATTTATGGGTAAAGGGGTATCATACTCACAACTTACTTCCAGATGTTCTGGAAAAACATCTAGGCACATGGACACTCAGAAAGACAGGACAGGCAATATAAGGCAAATATAATACAATTTTAACAACTAGGAAACTGTATATTGTATAAATTCTATAATTTTTCAGTGAGATCTAACATATTCTTAAATGGGTAACTGAATGAATGAATGTTTTTTCATGATTCCACTAATTCTATATTGTTCCAAGTTCTTTATCCAGATTTTTGCCTCCCTGGTATTTTTAGTCTCGTCTCCACAGGGCAACTAGAGTAATTTATTGAAAATGCAAATCAGATCATGTCATTCCTTCACCTCTAATTCTGTCAAGGATCCAGTGCCCTTTTCACACTGTATTATAATAGCCTGTCTACATATTTTTCTCAACCACTAAACTACAAATTCCTCAAGGAAAGAACTCCGTCTTATTTATGTTTGCTTCATTTCCTCTTGCCCACACCTACACACCCATCAGAGTATTCACACATGTACATGTTTATTTTGTTGATCTATTTAGCACTAGTCATGGGAAAATATATATAATGCATTTGCTGCAACTTTCGCCTATTTTACAAGTTTATTAAGTGCTACAGAATACTACCTTAATTTGGTTCCTGCTGCTTTGATCAAAAATACTTCATTTTTTCCCTTTATTACTGGAAAATGATAGTGGGCTTCTGATTTACCCTCCCACTTCAAGTCTTTGCTGCCTGATTTATCTGAAACTCTTCACGGAATAGGATTGTGCTGTGCTGTTAACAGCTAACAGTTACCTCTGTTAACTGTGCTGTCTGCTAACAGTTTCTCAGATTTCTAAACACCAATAAGTTTTTGTTTTTAAGTAATTATTTCTACAGCAGAATAAAAGAGTTATGCATCATGAGTACCTCTGTTCCTGAGACAGATAATATCAGAAGAGGGCAAAAGAGGACCACTGAATATTTTCAACCATGTTCCTCACCTCTTTAACCTTCCTAAACCAGAAACACTTGTTACACGCCCAAAGTACATGAACATAAATATTAATGTAGGAGTATTACTCTTGTCTTTTCCAAACTCTTCATTGTTGAAAGTATTTTCAGGACCTGATCTTAACCAAGGGTGTATAGCATGTGATTTTCCTAGAATTCAATCAAACTGTGAATCTAGTTGTGCTTTCTAGACATCATGGAACTTTAAATTCTAGATGGCATAAACAGTCCCCTGGCAAGGTCTCTCTCTCTTTTCTCTAAACTTGCCCAAGCTCCAAGCAGCTATAGTTCCTCTTCTCTGTTACTGATACAAGTGCTTGTTGGTCTCCTCAGAGTTCTCATAAATTTTCAGCTTCCTATTATTCCTTTTGCTTTTTATGGTTATGTTCACATGTAACACCAGATTTACCATTTATAAAATATAAGCTAACAGTAACACTTACAGTGTGTCCGGTAGTGGGGGAGTATAAAGAGCTCTGTTAGCTCCCTAAGACCCTTTGTTTCTGTAATGCTGGGCAGACTGACACTCATAAGTGCAGAAAGGGGAAGATTAAAACCAAAAGCTCCACTTACTGTCACCTTTGTTTAACTCCTGTGAAACATTCCTGAACCTTTTGCTTTGTCAACCAAATATGAGCAAATTGATTCAAAGGTCTCTTCCTTTATTTGTGTGGGTCCCTCCTAAGTATAATCTGAGACAAATAATTTGAAGGTGACCCCAGGAAATATAAGAAAGGAAATAGGAAAAGTGACATAGAAAAAGGAGAGCACCAATAAAGGGTGTGTTATAAGCGTGCTATGAACAGATAGATTAGTCCCATAGATAGAAGTCCCATTGAGGAATCATATGAAACAGGCATCACAATTGTCCCACTAGAGGTTAAGGATGTTGAACTGTTTACCCACTGACTTCCATCTGTTCCCACGGGGCAGTACTTTCTCACACTTGAACCTACCAAGCCATGGCTTTTAAGTAAAACCCTCAAAGAAGGAAACCTCAGATTTAGATGGGAGTCCTTAAAGTAGGAAGTTATGGCCCTGAGAAATGTTCGGCATGGCTACAGGCTTATGTGGAGCAAGGCTTCAGCAGATTCTGCTGTAGTGTCCTGGCATTATTTTGGAAGTTGACCCAGGGTAAATACATCATCTTTTGAAGATAAATACATTCATCAGTGAACAGCTATAGAATCTAATTTAATTGACAAGTATGTCACTGATAGAAATCCTTGCATTTTTAGTATTGATTTCAGATGTAGCTCAAATTCATAATTGTGGCACTGAAAAACAGCACTTCTTCATGTAATACATACAAAAGAATAAACATATTGAGACAATGGTCATTTGCAATGTCAATATATAATGTCAAAATAATAAATCAGAACACTGTCACCTATCCAGGGAGATCCTATACCTTCAAAACACAAATGAGTGTAAGCCAATATTACCTCCCAAAATAAATAAATAAAGAATTAATGTGTTAAAATTAAATGTTTTCTTTCTGAGTGACTGGGTAATCTGTTTCTTCTTTGTAAGTTGACTTAATAGGTAAAGAATTCAATTTAACTATGAATAAGACTTGTCTGTGAGGCAACTTCATTATTTTTCAAGTTCTTTTTTATAAAAGATTTATTTATTTATGCATACAAGAACTGGGGTGTAGGTCAGAGGTGTGGGGGTGCTGAGAGGATTTACCAGAGATGAGTGGGGAGCAGAACAGGAAGATTTACCTAAATACACTGCTGATGGGAGCAGCAGGCAAGACAGGAGAGGTCTGCTGCGCTGTGTGGGAAGCTCCCTGGCTGGGGATCAAACTTGTGCTGCAGTGGCTGCAGATAGCTTCACAGTGCTGAGACAACCCGTTGCACCACTAGGGAGGCCCTATTTTCCCAGTTCTTACTCATCTTTTCTTCACATTCTTTTCCTGTATGTGTTTATGTTCCCCCCCTTCCCTTTTCTTTTCCCTTCCTCTTCCCTTCCTTTCTCTTCTTGGCTCTTCCCTCCCTTCCTCCCTCCTCCCCTTCCCTTCTCTTTAACCACATTCTCCTCTTCTCTCATACTGGTTCAAGCTACAGTCAACTTTTACATAAACCGGACATGATGTTTCTGCCTCCACTGTTGCTTTCACTTCACCTTGATCTTTAGACTGATAGAAAGGAAAGTCATTTCTTTGCTTTAAACTCTGCAAATCAAATCAAATATCACCCTGAATAAAGGTGAAAGTTATCACAATGACCTATATGACTACGAAACTTGCCCTTGTTCTTCCTACCCACCAACACCTCTATGGTCTAATTTTATCTTTTCCACCACTCTTCCCCTTGTTCATTCATGCCAGTTACTATTCCTTGCTTATTCCTGAAACATACACTGGGCATACTCCTACATCAAGGTCTTATACATGTGTATTTTTTTTATTGGCAACACTCTCAAATACAACTCACAGTTATCTATAGGATTATTTACAAAAGGGCCTTTGTTCAAATTGTATCTCAGTTAGAATTGCAACCCCCTTTTCCCCACAAACCAAAGATCTCTTACCTTATTTCCCGAATATTTTCTACATCAAATTTATAATCATCTAATATATTAGTAGCACATATTAAGTAATAAAGATTGGACACACACATCTATAGTAAGATACAATATTTTCATATATAATACAGAAATAATACAATTATTCAGGATTCCAGAATAAGTGATTTTCATTTCAGTGCATCAGATACAGAAATTCTTACTAAAGAATATTCATTAGTACATGTTGAAGCTATAAAATGCACATTAAAATTAAAATCTTGGTTTGAACCGTTGGATAAGAAATTACAACAGGGTATCAGGATATATGTGAGATCAACAAAGATTTAGAAAGAGACTAAAGCCCACAAATACATTAAAACATACAAACAGGGGCCTCCCTGGTGGCGCAGCGGTTGAGTGCTGTGCTGTGGAGCTGCCGGGAGCGCACGATGCGAGTTCGACGCCCGGCCAGGGAGAATCCCACTTGGTGCGGCAGACCTCTCCTGCCTCGCCCGCTGCACCCCTCAGCAGTGTATTTCTGATCTGCCTGTTCTGCTCCCCACTCTGTCTCTGGTGAACCCTCTCACCGCCCCACGCCTCTGGCCTGTACCCCAGCTTGTATGTATAAATAAATAAATCTTTAAAAAAATATATACAAACAAATAATCCCTAATATTGCTGAACTGAGAATCCTTCAGGCTCTAGGATATATCAGGTTGTAGCTTTGCTTCATGGAATAGTGATTGACTGTGAAAACGTAGAGAAAGTATGTCCTACATGCCCCATCATCTGCCCACTCACCCAAAGGTCTGTCATCTCTATGAGCTAAGACATTAATAACAATATGATTCAAATCCCTTGAGCCAATGGAAAGTGCATGATACATTACTTGCTCTCCTTGGTATTCTATACCATGTTGCTCGCAAACTCAACATGGTTTCACTATAACCAGAAACTACAGACCCCAGAATAACTATAAAAAATATGAGGAAGATTTGTTCAGAGTAATTGAAAACTGAGTTAGAGCAATTAAGGTACAAGAGTGTGCTATAGCTTCCCAATCTCACACCATCATCCAACTACTGACAGAGGCCACAGAACCTAGAGTAAAGTCACAAAGTATGGAAAACAGAGAGTGATAATATAACAGCTATAACAAATGTACATATATATTTGTTGTAAGTGTATAGATAGGTATGTATGTATACAATAGTTAACTGAAAGAAAACATTTAATCATTGGTTTTTAAAATAAAACAGATTTTGGATCAACACATTCTACACTCTCCTGCTCCAATAAATTATGCTTTGGTATTTATTATTTTCTATCTGCTGCTATTATAATTTCATGACGTCTTATTTTACATAGATTTAATACATTGTCAAGCTTTTATTTCAGTTTTATCAATATCCCAGATAGATGAGAATAACCTTCTTGATTTTTTATGAATATTTAAAACACAAACAATACCAGCAATAATACTGGGAATTTTCTTTAAAATTATTCATTAAAAATACTTGTAATTTTATTAAACCAATCTGTTACTCTATAAAAAGTTAAGTAATATGTTTGTCTCTTTTAATCAAAGAATATGGCATTTACTTACATGCATATAAACATCTATTTACATCTCTCATTAATATAAGACTTTTAATTACATATTATTTTTTATTGTTGTTAATTTGCATTTTTAACTGTTGCTTTGGCAGCGGAGAGGAAAGCTACTAAAATTTTAATTTTATTGGACTACATTTATGACATTTTAATTAGTTCCAAAACTCTGAGTTGGTACTTAGTTCCTCAGGATTTTCTATGTAGGTTAATAAAAATAATTATATTTTCATCATAATGGATAAATATGTAATTTGTATATTACTGCAATAGTATAAATTACAAGATGATAATAACAGGCAAAGATAAAGCAAGTCTGAGTATGGTTTGTTACTGGCTTTTACAATGAAACGATTTTGGATCGACAAATTCTACATTCTCCTTCCCTGATAAATTATGCTTTGATCTTTATTATTTTCTATTTGCAGATATTTTAGTCAATTTATTGTACTGTTACTAATATTGTGAAGAAACTATTTTTAGAAATTCTTGAATAACAATGAAAGCATCAAAGACTAACTTCTCAGTACATTTATAATTGTTGCTCATAAATTTTATTTGAAGTGAACGTCTTATTTTTGTTTTAAGAATTTGTTAATCTCTGACCCATGAGTGATTTAGGATGAAAATATACATAAACATGTACTTAAGTATTGAACATGGCGGTGAAGGGACGCTAGTATCAACTCTCCCAAAAGAAAAGCTGCCTATAAAGAGACATCAGCCAAACCCAGACAAGATCCAGAAACACTACATAAATCTAACACCCTCACGGGTGAGTAGAACTTGGAAAGAAGCTAAAAAGACTGATTAAGGAGAAGAAAGAACCACCAGATCCCCTCTCCCCTCCCCTCAACACAAAACCGGACCAGGAGACCAAGACAAGAGGCACCTGAGGAAACCCAGAAAGAAAAAAAAAAGCTGCCTGTACCATCTGCAGCCCCGCCCTCCAGCCCCGCGCAAGTGTGCACACAGCTGCCCTCCAGCCGCCAAACAGCCGTGCCCCCGCCCGCCCTCCAGCTGCCTGCACTGTCCGCGCCCCTGCCCTCCAGCCCTGCGCGCACGCAGCCACACCCCCACCCTCTGGTCGTGCTGGTCGTGAGTGCCGAGCCGCTGCCGCCCTCTAGCAAGTAGAACCAAGAACCATGCCTGCCAGCACCAACAGCACAGGAATGCAACGATCAGAGCAAAGCAGAAGGCCAACAACAGGAAGAAAAAAAATTACAAATGACCCTCAAAACAATTCACCACAGAAAGAAAATCCATCTTCAGAACCCAATAATATGGACATAGAAGATTACATCTGCCTAACAGATAAAGAATTCAGAATTGCCATAATAAAAAAAAAACAATAGAATTAAATGAGAACAAAGAACTGAGGAATATAAATGAAGAACTGAAAAACGAGAATGAATCCATAAAGAAGAAAATGAAAGGAATGGAGGATTTACAAACATTAGTAGAGAGCCATAAAAGTAGATTAAAACACATGGAGGAAAGAATAAGCACTCTGGAAGATAAAGATACTGAAAGAACCAAGACAGAAAAGGAAAAAGAAAAACAAAGGAAGAAGAATGAGGAAAAGCTTCAGGGACTATCTGATACCATGAGAAAAAGAAATATCAGAATCATAGGAATCCCAGAAGGAGAGGAGAGAGACAAAGGAACAGAGAAACTTCTCAAGGAGATAATTGAAGAGAACTTCCCAAACATGAAAAAGGAAACAAAAATTGACATATAGGAAGCCAGAAGATCTCCAAACTATTACAATGAAAGGAAAAAAACAGCAAGATATATGATAGTAAAACTATCGAGAATTCAAGACAAGGAAAATATATTGAAAATGATGAGGACAAAGAAACAAATAACCTACAAAGGAAACCCAATCAGGCTGACATCAGATTTCTCTGAAGAAACATTAAAGGCAAGAAGAGAATGGAGAGACATATGCAATATACTACATGCCAACAAATGTCAACCAAAAATACTCTACCCTGCAAAGCTCTCCTTCCTCTATGAAGAAAGAATATGGACCTTCTCTGACAAACAGAAACTACAGAAATTCATCACTACCAAACCCGTACTCCAAAACTTACTACAAGAAACCATGAAGACAAAACCAACAGAGGAAAGACCAGGAAATACGGAATTAGGTAAGGACTAGAATCACAAAAAGGTAAAAAGTAATAATAATAAAATAAAATAAAAAAGACAAATATCGATGACAGTATATCAATATTAACTCTAAATGTAAATGGACTAAACACACCAATTAAAAGACACACCATAGCAAGATGGATCAAAAAACAGAACCCAACCTTCTGCTGTCTACAAGAAACACACTTAATTGTGAAAGATAAACAGAGATTAATAGTTAAAGGATGGAAAACAATCCTACAAGCAAATGGACCAAGAAAGA
>PVIJ01019276.1:5888-24081 GCA_004024925.1 Scalopus aquaticus
CACACACACACACGTCAGGAAACTCACCTTCACATTGGGTCCTCCAGGCTATGCTTTCCTTCTGTGGCACTGTCATCAATTACAAGACCCAGAACAGCCCTGTCTCAGAAGGACTGGCCACTTTCTCACCACGATCAGGAGACTCTTGACCCTGTTCCCGAGAGGCAGCAAGCACAGCAGGAGGATCAGAGGTGAGGAGAGGGTGCTTCCTAGTGACCCCTTTCTTCATTACTGATACCAGTAAAAAACCAAACAAGAGAAAGAGAGAAAAACGGAACATTTGGGCAAAAGTGGGGTAGAAAAAAATGTGCTTCTGCCCTAAGAGTTAGAGATTGACTTCAGGGAAGTGAAAAAAGGATGGAAATTGCCAATAGTGACATGATCCAAATATCAGTCAGCAGTGTGTTTTTATTATCAACCACTCACTGTGGGTATGGGCTGTGGGCAAACTGTGTTGTTTTCTTTTTGCATAAAGATAAGAAGAAATAATATTCGAGTGGTCAAAGTTCAAAATCAGTGGATTCTTTCTGAAAAATGCTGAAAACAAGTTAATGAAGTTTTAATTCCCGGAAAGATTAGCTTCCAGTGCTGGCTCAGGCATTATCTTTCCTCAACACAGCTTGTCGCCACTGATAAGGTGAGCTAATCTTGCGAGAGGTTTGGTGTACCTTTGTGCTAACCTTTTTTGGGTATTTTTTCCCCCAAAGCTAAAACAGTTGCTGTTTCCAGCAGCCTTTCTGTCTATGGCTGCCTTTGAAATATTCTTGAGGATCCTAAGATGGAAAACAAGACGTCTCAGTGCCAGGCCCTACTCCTCTGCTTCTTACCAATGCCTGAGTATAGAAAGGAGAACGAGGATGCATGTTATCTTCTGCTCTGTTCTTACATGGCTTCCCCCTTCAGCATGTTATTATGCAATTGTGCAAACATACAACAAAGTTGGAAGACTCTAATCACGGACACCTACCACCTAGAATGTGTCGTTAGCATTTTACTGTACCCGTTTTACATCTATGCGTCTCCTTATCCACCCATTAATTGTACTTATTTTATTTAATGGTATTCTGAAAAGTATACTAAAGTCGTCAGTACTCTATCCCCTAAATATCCCAGCATACATATCGTGAACGAGAGGTTCAGCAGGTTTTTGTCATGTAAATTTTACACATGGCGAAATGCACGGATCTTCTGTACACACTGGCTGAGTTTTGGGACATGCGTGCACCATTGTCTACAACACTTAAGGACAGACAGAAATTGTTCTTCACTCTGGGCGATGGCTGCCACCCTTACCAGTCAATTACTACCCTACCCCACCCTTAAAACCGCTTTTGTGATTTTTCCACTACAGATTCGGGTTTTTTTTCCTTTCTAGAATGTTGTATGAGTGGAACGATATAATTTGTACTTTTTCATGTAAAGCGTCTTTCTCTCAACAAGGTGGTAAGATCCACCCATGTTGTTCCTTTGTTTTGATGGCTAAATTGTCTTCTCTTGGAGGAATATGCCTCAGCTTGTTAATCTAGTCTCTCATTGTTTCTAGTTTGGGCATATGACTTACATGTGTTGAAGAGAAGAGCAAATTGAAATTGCAAAAGATTAAACTAATGACAAGAATTAAATGTAAAATACCACCTACATACATACATACATATACTCAGGAAATCTTAATTTTAGGCTAGTGAATTACTTACATATAGTTACTAACAACATGTATTTGTTTAGGCAATTTATAGAAAAGAAATTTTAATTGAATAAACAAACTAGGAATACAGGTATTAGCTTAATTATTTTCTTTACATAAAAATAAATATCAGGTATTTATTTATTTTTTCTTAAACCACCCTGACATTTTAAGAAATACAGGGGAGATATCCTCAATTTCTCTTTATTGAGATGCAAGTGGGTCAAGTTAAGTAATTTTGGTGTACAGTTTTACAACTCTTGGTCCTTCTGTGTATTTCACAACACTTTCCCAGGGACAGGGCTTGGGGCACCTTAGGATGAGCACCTCACTGGCGGGGCCTAGGTGGAGCCCAGTTCTGTGGCCCGGGAACATCACTTAGCATCTCTAGCCTTCAGGCCTTGCGTTGAAATGAAGAATTTGGAATAGATAATTATGAAGTTTCTTTTCATAGATATCTTTTCAGATTTTATGGTATTTTAGGTGTTTTTTCAAGGTCTGTTGATTTTAAGAAACCAAAAAATTATTCAAGACAAAAAGGAGCTGCAACAGATTGGTGCTCACAATTAGCAACAAGAAATGGACCACGCTCAGGTGGACAAGAGAACATTAACCAAGTCTACTCTCCTTGCCTCCTTACCCAATGAAGTTTAATTCCTTTGTTCTCAAGCCCCAGCCCGGAAACCTATATAGATACCCCAGCTCTGCAACCTCAGGGAATCTCCATGAAGCTCTCTTTTCTTCCTTTTTGCTAATCAGTAAATGCCAACTCCTTGCCTGTCCTCACCAGTGTCTGGGGAGTCCTCTTTTTAATTTTGACCAAGGGTCTCAAGAGCCATCCCCTCGCTTGGAAGCAAGTCCCCCCCTCACCCCTACCATCCCTCTAGTTCCCAGTGGGTAGAGTAGCTGACGATGGCTTACTCACTTGTGTTGTTAGAGGATGGGATCAGACTGAGGGGTCCAGGGTGTTCTCCCTTGTCTGGTGACACTTACACTGTTCATATTTCATAGGATCAACTTCTGTACTATTTTGGGTAGGGTGCGAGGTATTAGCTTAAATAAAAGACTCAATGATAATTAGACAGTCTTGTCATTACCACTAAAGAATTATGAAATTGAAAGCAACTTTTAGACTATCAATAATAAAAATATAAAGATCAACCATTTCAGAGGAAAGGCTAAATTATACTTCCTCTTTTTTTGTATTGAAAATTGCCTTGTGAAAGTGTTATATTATAAAAAAGTTGAGTTTGCATACAAAAAAAATTGGAAAAAAAATATCATGGAGTTGTGCTGGGTAGTTAAATCATAGCATTATGTTGCTTTTCTGTAATTTTTGGCATTTATGTATCTGTTAGCATTTGTGATTTGTCATTGGCTCTTTTAATCAGTCTAATTGTCAGGAGCCATCGGACAAGATGGCCCCCAGCGGTGAGTTAAGGCCCTAATTGCCTGAGTTGCCCATATAAGGTTAGGTTTCGATGAGGACTGCCTTAGATTTCTGTTTCCCCGTTCCATGTACATTTTTCCCAAACTGACGTCAGCAGGACCGTCCCATTGTTTCCCGTGCCACGCTCTCATTGAATCCCCGATCTCGAACCACCCTGTGTCACCTAATGTAACCTCCCCTTGACTTTCATCCTATATATGCTCTTTCCCCGGAACAATAAATGAGACTTGATCAGACCTCCTGTCTTGTCTCCACTTTCTTGCGTACCCCTGTCCCTTGCTCCCTGCTTCCTCCTCAGGTGCAACGTTGATCTGGACTCGCGGGCCGAGTCATCTAATAAACATTCACTGTCATATAGATTTTTTGTAATATGTTCTATTTCTTGAACAAGCCTCCCTATAGCTTATATTAGCTTCAGACCCAAACCTGGATCCTGAACAGTACAGCATCCTAAACAGAACAGCGTCCTGAACAGTATCTGGGAGGGAGAATGTCACCCAGTCAGTATATGGAGAATGAAGGAGATTTGGAAGGTGAGAATGGAACTGTCAGATTGGACAGGGGATTGAAAGAGAGTCCAAGGTGAAAGAGGAATTATAAGGATCAGTGCTGAGATGAAGACTTGTGGTTTGTCAAGGGAGGATTGATTGATAATAAAAATAACAATATGCATACGTATTCATTAACTGATTTCCATGAACTCAACATAAAGGTACCTTCACCTGCTAGTCTTCAGTATAGGGCCAAAGTCTTCTGGAGTTTGGGTCTGCAGAAAGAAACTCCTTTGGTTTTCTGGTATAAACATACTCACACAGCCTCATGCATAATTTGAGTTTCATTACCATGGAGGAAGAACTTAAAAATATTTAAAAGTAATTGAATTGGAGAGTTATCCTTCTGGAATGTTATGCTATTTCCCTCCATTTTTATAGTTCTTGCATCAATGCATAATTCAGCAGCAAGACATTCTCCTTTGTTTTTATAGAAACTGTTCTCTCCTGCATTCATTTCCATCACATCACATGGTCGTTTTAACTCATACAACTGACAGAAACAAATCTGGTAACAAACACATTGGACACTGCACCCATACAACTCAGCTGGTAGGGAGACAAGTTTCATGAAATGCTGCTAACTGGCCTATGGGTGC
This sequence comes from Scalopus aquaticus, assembly GCA_004024925.1. Lineage (NCBI taxonomy): Eukaryota > Metazoa > Chordata > Mammalia > Eulipotyphla > Talpidae > Scalopus > Scalopus aquaticus. The sequence continues at coordinate 10,173 of PVIJ01019276.1, forward strand.
TGAGGTTTCTGTGCTGTGGTTACTGTGTTGTCCTGAGAAAGGGGACATCATTATTCATCTAGTAGCCTTGGGGAACTTGTTGAAAAGAGCTTCCGCCCAAGTGGTAAACTGTGCTAGAAGGGAGGCAATGAAAAGAGTGTGCAGGTGGTTGTTGAACCAGTCTTCTTGCAGACAATGGGCACACCAGGAGAGTCTTTCCTGTCACACCATATAAGCTGCACATCAAATTAGTTATGAAACCATTTCCATAAAGCAAATTTTCCAATGAAGCAAGAATATTGAGATCCCAGAATAACCACTCTCTTTTCACTCTGGTTAAGTTGGTGACATGAAGAGGTCACTTCATGACACACAGAGTGACCAGGACACTTCTATGTGCTCCTGTCTCTGGACTTGCTAGCTGTGACCTCCTAGGTTTACTCTTTGGAAGGGAGCCTGCTGGGACCAAACAGAAATTTCTGGAGTAACTCAAGTATAGCATGTTTCCCTAGCATCTTTCCTGGTCAAAGCTAGATGAAGAAGTTGCCTAAAATTATCCCAGCTTTTGGTTTGAACGTCAGTGTGCTGGAACCTCCCTAGGCCACATCGTCACCCCATGCGTAAGGAAGTCCTATCAAAATCTGACCACGGGAACTCTATGTTCCATAGCCCAACACCCACCTACCCATCAGCGCTTTCATAGCCCTGCCACAGGGGACACTCCTCATCATCTAGATAAACCAAAGCTTTCCTCCTGAGACCCAGAAAGAACAAAATCTAATTTCTCAGGAGATGATAAGTCTTTTGCAGGATTTTCTACCCTCACGATTGTTTTAGGGTGTGCTGCCACCTCCTAAAGGAATGCTTTTCTTGATGTCCCCACCTCTTCTCCTCCAATATCCAATACTCATAAATCTCTGCTAGTTTTTCCTCATAAATATCATATGATTTTGTTGCCTTCTCTCCATTCCCACTTATTTTTAGCCCTTCTTGTCTCCCATCGGAACATGAGCTTATTTTTCTGTTTCTAGATGCTTCTCTAACCCTTTCTTCACAGAGACACCAGAAACAGATTTGGTCATGTTACATCCTGTCTGGTAGCTAAACAATAAGTCCCTCATGCCCACTGCGTAAAACCTAAATTCCTTATCCTGGTGCACAAAGCCTTTACCTTTGCAAACTTATGACCTGCCATTTGAAATACAAACCACCTTCTCAGTATTCCCCCCCCTTTTATAAATGCCTAATTTCATTCATCCTTCAAGATTATGTTCAGCCTTCATTTTCTGGAAAGCCCTCCCTCACTGCACACCTTCATCCTCAGCCGGGAGGTTCTGCTCTGTCCCCACAGGCTCACTTGTGTTGCTCACAGTGCTGACCACAATTACGGTGATTAGTTGTTACCTTCCTCTCCGAATAAATAGTGAATTCCTCAAAGGCAGGGAATATTCTTTCCCTCCCTCTCCAGGGGACATTTTAGAAATATTCCAGTTAAGGCACTTGTTGAAAAATAACCATGGAAATGTTGATTGCGGTCCATTCAAACATTTGAAAACATCCCCCAAAAGAGTTTTCTTTTAAATTTGGCAAGTGGTTTACTTTGAGAAATATCTGTTGAAATTATTGTTTAAAAAACCATATAAAAAAATCCCAAAAACCTAAAAAAAAATAAATTTACCTCAGTCTATCTCATAGCTGGTACATGCCAACTGAAGCAATGCAGTGTTTTGAAGTCTTTCAACTTTCCTAAAAATAGTCCAGAAAGTTCTCTTGGTGGAGTAATTGCAAAAAATATATATATCAGTAAAGATGGATTACAATCCTTCTGCCACTTTGTCAAAATGGTGGCAGGAAGATCAATGACCTCCATAGAGGTTCAGAGGAATAAAATCTACATTAGACTGTTCTGCAACCATCCCAGACTGGGTAGGTTCATCATCGGTTCAAGCCTCTTTGTTGTATTAGCTGTTCCCATGACTCTCCCCACTGTACTCAGCCACACTCCACCGTACTCTGCCACTCTCCGCCACACGGCCTCCGCTGTCACACTCTGTTCTCTGCTGCTGCACCCGCTGTGACACCGCCCTTATATGCTCAGTCTCTCCAGGCCCAAGCGCGCCCACTCACACAGGTCCACAACCTACTTCAGGTGCCCGCCATCAGGCATGCGTGCAGGACCACAGGGGTTGATCATTAATGCTTTTTTTTAAATATATATTTTTATTGTTATTTATGTCTTTTACATTTTGTATTCCCCTTGGGTAGCCCACCACCAATTCACCCGTGATCCATCTCCATGGTCCCTTGTGTTCTTTTCTATTCCATTTTGTGCGCTTTTCCTTCCCTCCCTCTGCCTCCCCCTCCCTCCCCCACCCCATTGTCTCTCTCCTATTTGGTTTCCTTATAGTCCTGTTATAAGTGAAACCATTCGATATTTTTCTCTTTCTTTCTGGCTTATTTCACAGAGTATGATCCCCTCTAATTCCATCCATGATGCTACAAATTGCATGTGTTTATCTTCTTTGAATGCTGAATAGTATTCCATTGTGTATATGTACCACATCTTCTTGATCCAATCATCTATTTTTGGACTGATCATTAATGTTAATGGTGGTAGGGCAGAAAATCCTGATCATTCTTTCATTTACCCTACAGAGACATTCTCTTGCCTTAGATGCATTGGTGTTTGCTAGCCTTCCAAGGAGGATGACTCTGTAGGAGCAGCAGAATTGTATTTCTAGAAAGGGGTAGTAAAAATCTCTTCGTTGAGCAAAAGTCACAGTGGTAAATGAAGAACTCAGCTGATCCAGGACAGAATGTTCTTGCATAAGGACACATACGCTGGAACACTGATCATGGAAGGGAGGATGTGCCCTCTGTGAGAAATGGCTCAGCAGTTAACTGCAAGACCAGGTAAAAGGCCACCACGTCATCTCCTGTTGAGTTGGAGGTGTCAGTCCCCTAACTTTTATGCTAGTTAGCAGTCTAAGCATTTTTCTTGTGAGCTAAGCAAGAAGAGTCAATGTAGACTGAAGCAAAGCAAGCGAGCCAGAGTTCAGCCTGGCCCCTGTGATGTGGCCGCCCTGTTGAAAGGACACCAGCTGTTGCTGCTTCGTCCTTGCCCAGTAGCCACCTAGCATGATTCACCAGGCCTATTTGAGGCAGGAGACTTGAATCTTATTTCATCAGGCTCTTCATGGACAGTTTTCCTCACTGATTTCTCTTCATGCAATCACAGCCTGAGCTAAATCAATGGGTAACTTCTCCCTGGATTTCCACAGGAAAGATCCCCCTTCCCTGCTGCTGTCTTTGAGGTTCCCACACACTATGGTCTTGACTGTGTTTTACAAACATGAAGCCAACAGCTTGCCAGAAGCCCAAGGTCAGTGCCTAGGAAACCTATTCCTGCCTGCAGCCGTGGGTCTTGGAATAAACACAAGGTCCTGAGGCGGTCCATCTGCCAGGTGGAGGCAGAGTGCCCACACCAGGATAGGCGGGTAACCAATCCCTCCTAGACTGCCAGGATTTCCTGGTTTTAGCACATTAGGCACATGGGGATGACAGGTGTTTCTACTCCCAAGACCCTTGGGGTTGCGGTGGCTGCCTCTCTCCCGACTTCCCTGCCCAAATAGCTGTGTTTGTCCTGAGCTGTGGAGCCAAAACTTACCTTGTAAACACATTGGCTTAATGGAACTGACTATATTTTTCTCTTTGCACTGTTGCAAAAAATCTCAGAACCAAATTAGTAACCATTCCTTAACATACAGGAAGTTACTTGAAGCATTTAGTGTCTTGAGATTTCTCCTGCCGATCTTCCTCTCTGTAGTTTCTATTTGCCTTATTTTATTTGACTATTTACTTCTTTAATTGGCCTTATTTTAATACTTAGTGTGCTTAGTACCTCTCTTACTTTCCAGTGTGCAGCTTTATAACTGTTTTAAATCCTTTTTGTAAGACCTCCAAATTGTTAGACCTATCTCAAACCTCTCAGGAAATTTTCCACAGTGTTCTATACACTTCTATGGATGCTACTACACTGGCCAGGATGCACATTTATAACAAAATAGACCTGATTTGAAGCAGGAGAATAACCATATGCCTTCAGTGCTTTTGCTACATACAGAGTTCCATTCAGAAAGCCTAAAAATTCATATGCTCGAGTTAAAGAAGAGTCCTTGGATAAATAAATAAAGAAAATGTGCTATCAAACTATAATTTCATAATTCATTCACTAATTCATTTTCTAAACCACTTATGCCAGATCAGGGTCTTAGGTGGCCACTGGTCAGTAGTCCAAAATTATATCTGCATCTCAGGGCACAAGATAACACCAGCCCTGGAAAGGACAGTTTTCCATCACAGGGCCACTTCCACACTCACTCAGATTCAAATGCACACTGCAGACACACCCATGCATTTCATGTGCACATCTCTGAAATGTGTGATGAAGCTGAGTACTTAGAAAAAATCCACATAACCTTGGGGATAACTGCAAACTCTACAAGACAGTTGCCCTGGCAAGAATTGGATCCTTTTTTTCTCATATATCAACATTAAAACAAAAAAATATTAACTGAGACAATATTACTAGAGGATCTGCTTGTGTTGTCAACATATACATTGGAATATTATTTTGCCATGTAAAAGAGTAAAATCTTACCATTTGTGACAACATGGGTAGACCTTGAAGATATTATTATGAGTGAAATTAGTCAGGCAAAGAACGACAAATACCATATGATCTCACTTCTATGTGGCTCTAAAAACAAAAACAAAAAAAACAAATAAAACCTGCCAAGCTTACAGACACAAAGAAGAGTTTGGTTGTTATCAGATGTGGGGGATAGGGATTGGGTGAAATGGGTGAAGGGGTTTCAAAAGGTACAAACTTCAGTTAAAAAATAAGTAAGTTATGAGGATATAATGCACAGCATGGTAATTATAGCAAATAATACAGTACTGCATAATTGAAAGTTGCTGAGAAAGTAGATCTTAAAAGTTGTCATCATAAGAAAAAAACTACATAGACATTGTGGTGATCATTTCATAACATATGAATATTGAGTCATTATATTATATAGCTAAAATTAACATAATGTTTATGTCAATTATACTTTAATAAAAAATAAGAAAATTAAATAGAAAGAAAGAAGGTGAACCCTCAGAAAGGACCTACCATATTCTGAATGTGTTTGACAAGTTTTTCCCTCAAAGTGTAAAGGTGAATGTCAGTCTATTTGCTACCACAAACTGTCGAGCTGGGTTTGGAACATACTGATTTCTCTCCATTTGGAAGATAATAACTTTCCACATATAGGAAATCCTAAGGGCAGAACCAGTCATTTAGGTTTCTTGGGTTGGGCCAAATGGAACCAGCCACAGGCAGCTCTATGAAAACAAGATTCCAACTGAATGGCAGCTACCGTTGGCCTGGCTTTGATGAGGTGTGAGGAACATGAATTGCAGAGGTCACAGTGCTTTCCACAGGGGAGCCTGCAATCGCAGTGTCTATTTACACTTCACTGCCCTTGGCTGTTCCACTCAGTCTGAGAGTTACTCCTGGGCTGAATAACTTCCTCCTTGGGCACTCACAGAAGGAATCCAGGCACTGCTTAGAGAAGGAATTTGGGAGTTTCTCAGAGAGTAGGATTTAGACCTGGGATCAGTGAATCTTGGAAAAATCACTTGGAAAATATATCCTAGGTTCATTTGCAATAATCGTTGCCTTTTTCATTTACCTTCGCAGATGTTGGCTTCCTGCCTCATCACCAAATCCATCTTTAGGGCTGATAAAACGTGGACTGTGGCCACCGTGCATTGCTATCTGAAGTGTCCAAACGCTCTGAAAAAAAAAAATTGAGGCTATTTGACTGATTTGCCTTATTTCCCAGACAGATTATGATTCATTCGGAAAATGTTCTCTGTGGTTTTTAGAGCATTTTCAGAAACAGCCGTCCTGAAGAGGACTCGGAGCATGAAGACTAGTTTCTAAATGACACGTAATAAACCTTGTTGCTGGGCAAAAGCTGCTTTCTGAAATCTGAAACTTCAACTAGTTCCAGGTTCGAGCATAGCAGGGAACTTTATAATTTCACCAAAATCAATCCCAGACCTTTGACCTTTATTACAAATCGTTGTATTAAGCTTTTGCCCAGCTCACAAAATAACTTTTTTTCTCCATGCAGCATTGCAGTCATACAGAAAAATTTGGCCAAGGTATCAGGTTTATGTCCAATTTGCAATAAATGTTCCAGATATGATACTTCCAATATGGTTTGTGGTTTCCCTTTCTTAAGAAATTTCAGTGACAGCACCATGAAACCTCACCAAGCCGTTGTGCAGAGTGCCTGAGCCAACCCTGAGAGGTCAGGGTCTGATGTTCCATTCTCCTGGTGGTGGAGCCATGTCCAGAACACAATAGGTACAAGCTCCTGTCAGCCGAGCCAATGCCTGTGCGCTCCAGACAACGGGCTCGCGGTTCTTTCCAGTGGAGGTGATGCAGCAACAAAGTGTGTGTCTTTCTCCGTCCCACCAAATAAGCGCTCCCATTTCCTTTCTTTTCCCTTTACACTTAATAAACCCTGCTAAAAAGAGTGTCAATTCAAAAATAATGTCAGAGATGCTGGCCACCAGCTGATGGCGAAAGCAAGGTGGTGTCAAACAGAATCGCCAGATGTGTGTGTCACAAGGATGGACATGCTGACCCTTGCCCTCTCCCCCTTCTGCTCCCTTGTAACACAGACAAACTCCCCCGCACTCCACCAGAGAGCAGGATGGTGGTCGTTCAGACAAGAGTCTGCTGCCCTCCGCCATTTGTCATCAAACTGCATTGCTTTCCTTCTCCTCAAACTCTGTTCCTTATATTGGCCAAGGGAACTGAGACCAGCAGGCATTCTGGTGACAGAGGCCCAAGGGAACATGTGACTCTTCTCCAGGGAAGAGACAGTGCCAGAGAGTCATCCTAACCTCATGAGGGACAGGCCAAAGAGGCTCCAAATCACAGGCAAAGACACTGGTGAGTGGGAGGTGGTCGGGGACGTCCTTCCCCAACGTCAGGCTTTACAGAGATCAGGACCCTCATAGGAACATTCAAAAAATAGATTTATTGATGTCAGAGGTGGTATTATACTCACACGCGCATGCTTTCTTGGGAGGCTGGATGGAAGAAAAGGGGGAATTTCAACATACTTTCTGTGTTTAAGTGCCCAGAATTATTCTTCCAGATATGTAGCAATGAAGAGGGGGATTGGGATAGTTGGGAACAGGAGATAATTTGAGAACCAGAGAGGAGTCATTACTCACTTTTTAAAGTGAAATAGAGTCACATAGCTCAGGAATTTTGAAAGCTCTATTCAAGATTGATTTTAATGGTCATAATTCATTACATCTTAATACTACATCTAAATTCTTAGTACTTTCAAATTTCTTTTTAATACATCTCCAAGCTATGAAATTGTTACAGGTTTCATCCCTGAGTAGTCAAGGAATATCATGATCCCCATTATAAAGAGGAGTGAAACAAGGTTCTGTGGATTTATTTGTCTGCTGGAAAACAGAACTCTATTTTCTCAGACTTTGTAACTCTGGAATTTTCATCAGCATTGGTCCTGCTTGCATATGCATGTGATTTCCTTTTCTTTTCCTTCTTTCTCTTAGAAATGTGGACCTAAACCCATTCCTTACTGAGTACTGTTAACAGACAAATACATTGAAAGGTGCTGAGTACAAAGGAACTTGGCTGCCAGTCGCTCAGTTTATTAAAAGGATGAGAATTTGAAATAATAAACAATGAGTACAATGTGGGATTTTTCCGATCCCTGAAATCGAGATGCATTTGCAATGCAGGGACAAAGATCTGCTCCTGAAGCCCTGGGTTGAGAGGGTATTCATCCAGCTATGACTTTCCTTGCTGGCAGAGTAAATGCCCGGGAACAGATGAGAGCAATGTAGACCAGAGCTGTATCACGTGCCCTCAGTGGGCGTGGGCAAGTCCAGGGCTGGGGAGCTGTTGCAGCTCTCACATCACAAATGTGGGTGCTGTTTGAGGACTAGCAGGCAACCTTGGCCCCCAGAAAAGTCTACGCTATTGTCTGGGCCATCTCATCTCCCCTCACTTTGACAGGAGCCCAGGAAAGCATTGCTTATTTGCTACAAAACGCAAGCAGGGCACAGCAGGGCATCCGATCCTTGATAATATAACATGCATTAAGCTGTGTGTCACCAGCCAACCAAGTTCCAAAAAATAACAATATAAAAACAGGTAAATTTTCCTGTTCTCCCCATGTCTGTATGGATTTTCTCTTGAGAACTCAGTTTCCTCCCACTTTCCAAAGATGTGCACATGACATTCATTGGCATGCCTGCATAGTTGAACCTGAGCAAATATGGGTATGTGTGCCCCTGCAATGGAAGTCCATCCTGTCCAGGGCTGGTGCTACCTTGTGCCCTGAAGGAAATTTGCCACAATTCTTTTAGGGCCACTAAGATTATAATAAATATTTCTGAAGAGGCCAACCAAACAAACAGTTGCCTTTGTGTGTAAACAGTATATGTTACACTCAGTAGCACATATATAAACACACATATATATGTATATACATATCACATATATAAACACGCATATATATAGACATATATGGGTATATGTGTATATCTAGTCATTGACTTATGACTTAGCAATGACTTATGATGGCAGAAGTCATTAAATTGGGGAGATATAAAAATATATTTCAATTGCACATATTTAATTTTGGTTGAATCAGCAGAGTTCAATTCATGTCCCTACCCCCTGTCCTGCATTGCCTTAGTCTCAAACAGCATAGGATCAAAAGCAAAGCTGGGAAAACAAACATAACCAAGAATCTCATCTTGTTTGGGAGTAGCACGTGCAATTTGGATACTTAAGAAATATGCAAAAACAGATATAAACCTAGTAGAAAATCCTGGGAGGTTTTCTTTTTTTTTTTTTTATACATACAAGTTGGGGTACAGGCCAGAGGCGTGGGGCGGCGAGAGGGTTCACCAGAGACAGAGCGGGGAGCAGAACAGGCAGATCAGAAACTCACTGCTGAGGGGAGCAGCGGGCGAGGCAGGAGAGGTCTGCTGCGCCATGTGGGATTCTCCCTGGCCGGGCGTCGAACTCGCGTCGCCACTGCCAACAGCTCCACAGCACAGCGCTTAACCACTGCGCCACCAGGGAGGCCCCTGGGAGGTTTTCTTAATAAGATACCATAGCAATGATGGATTTTCATTATTTCATACCACAGATCCAGTAACCTTGAATTCTGCAAAGCAACCATTATCTTCCAAACTTTTTGCAACATCCAAAGTGCTTTCAAAAAACTATGGTCCCCCTAACACATTTTTAGGTTGACAACTAAATTTTTTTTTCAAAAGTTTAAATAACTGCAAAAACTAGAGTTTTCAGAATAATATGAATGTTGGTCTCCCCTGGGGCCCCTGGCCTGCTAGGGTCTGTCCTTCCTCCGTGTCATCTATTCAGACTCAGATGCCAAATGGACAGGGACCTGCCAAACAGCTGACACGTCTAAAACATGACCCAGACTCTGAAGGGAAGGGAGAGGGTTCCCGTAGTCCTGGGAAGCCCTCTTGGGTCACTGGATCACAGCTACCCCATGCTGCCACCTCTGTGACCTCTGGGTGCCCAGACTCTCTGCCACACTCCTCAGAACTTGCTCACACGCCGGTCTCCATGGTTCCCTCTCGTGTCCTAAGTGGCAGCATTGTCTTCCTCATTAGATTCCAACTGGAGTCCTTTGGAGCAGAGATCCTGTTTAAAACCAAAAAGTGAAAACGAAAATTAAAAATCATCCTAAAACAGGGCCTCACTGGTGGCGCAGCGTTTGAGCGCCGTGGAGCTGTCGGCAGTGCACAACGCGAGTTCGACGCCCAGCCAGGGAGAATCCCACATGGTGTGGCAGACCTCTCCTGCTTAGCCCTCTGCTCCCCTCAGCAGTGTATTTCTGATCTGCCTGTTCTGCTCCCCAATCTGTCTCTGGTGAGCCCTCTCGCTGCCCCACGCCTCTGGGCTGTACCCCAGCTGGTATGTATAAATAAATAAATCTTTAAAAAAAATCATCCTACAACAGTAATTTAAAGACATTTTAGTAATATAAGTAATTTGTATTCATTGTAGAAAATTCAGAAAATGAGAATGTGCTAAAAAAAGGTGAAATGAAAAATCATCTAAAATCCAGAAATAACCATGTAAGAGGCTTAAACTGTCCCATTTTAGCCTTTCGGCCTCCCTCACAGCATCTCACACAGAACCGGGTGAAGCCAGGAATCTCTCGCCCCTCTCCTGCAATGCCTTCCAGCTGGTCCTGAGGCGGTAAACGAGCAGGTGTTTGGGTGCGAACACACATGTGACTCCCTGGTGTTTAGTAAGAGGACAGATATGCTGTTCACATTGGAAACTTTTCTTTTGAATGCCGTGGATCTCTGTCATGGTCACGCTGAAGTCGGAGCTTATGAATTTTTCTCTCGTGCAAGGGGGACCATAGTTTTTTGAAAACACTCAAGAACTCAGTCCACATCTTTGGAACTAAGACCTATCTCGTGTGTTCTTTTTTTTTACCTGGCTCTCTTATTCTACCACTGAAGGAAGGCAGAAATCTGCTCAGAGGGTCCATGCCAGGGTCTCTGCACTCCCTGGGTGGGCCAGAGCCTGGGGGGGTGGGGGGCTCAAGCTCGCTGAGAGCTACAGAGAAACGGGCCCATGGGCAGATGGAGGGGCCCAAGCCCTGGTTCCCAGGGGGTACTTCTCTTCACCCAGCCAAATAGAGCCAGCTCTCTCATTTCATGCAAAACATTTGTCAAGATAGCTGGTACTGTTTGCCAGACTAGTTCCTTGGTCTTAATATATGCTCTGGGAGGTGAACACAAGACAGGGAGTTATTTGAAAGGAGGAAAGGGCAGCAGAAGATAAGCGCTCTCGATTGTGCAATGCACCGTCTGGATGACCTCAGAGTCCTCCAGGGGAGCCCCTGAGTGATACTTCTCAGAAAGACCATGCTCAGAGAGGGGATGAGGAGGCTTGTTCCAAGGGCATGTCCTCCCCCAATGTGATTAAGCTGTGTCAGTTTGGACACAGCTGACTCAGTAACCACACAGAAGTGAGGGAGGTGTAGTGGCATTGAGGCAAAGTAAAGGGTGGTGGTTATCTTGGACTCAATAAAGACATTCACAAATATGTAATGAGCACCTGCTATGCACAAAAGCTTCCTATTGGGCACCACAGGAGGCAAGAGGAGATAATGAGGATCCCCTCTGGGCATCCTAACACGCACACTGCCATCAGAAAGAACACTTTCAACTTTGGGGACGCAGTTACACATTTTACCCAGAAAGGGCAAGGTTCCCAGCTTCTCCCAGCCTGGTGCCAGGTCGACTGCACAGGTGCTGCCTACTCTGTCTCCACTGCCCTCTCGGCCCTTCTCTGCGCTCAGGTGGCCTCTCAAGTCTCCTCCCCTCCTAGGTCTCTCAGCTCTGTGGGCCCATTTTCCCAGCTCTTCACCTTGGAATGTTGAAGGAAGTTCTGAATCTAAGATTCCTGTAAGATTTCCATGCACTTCACTAGTGTAACCAAAGGCAGGTTCTTAATTGTCTGAGCCTCAGTGGCCTAATTTTTCATATAAGGGCCCATTTATCCAGCTTGATGAGAACATTAAAAAAGAGGCCTCACCACCATACTTGGGTGTCCTGCACACCCAAGGGACCCCAGAATCAGTAACTTCTTTCTGCCCGCTCTATTCTCCAAATCCCCAGGGCAGAATATTGTGCTTTCCCTCTCATGCAAAAGTTTTGTGATATGGAAAGAACCCTTTATCCGATGATGATTTAACGAGCAAAAGCACAGTCGTTATTTTTAAATTTTGGATCACAGTTTCATTTTCTCCCTGGCAGGGTGATTAGTGCCATATCATATTTCCTCCTGCAGCCAGAGCAGCTTTCATTATGTCATCAATTATACATGGAGGAGGGTCTGCGTTCCCAGCTTCTTCCAGCTGAGCACTTGGCTATCTGGAAGAGGAGGAACCGTTTTCAGACAGCGACATATGGGGACCGGGAGCGATGCTGATTGCTTGGCTGGACCTATGAATGTTATAGATTTCCTGTCCCATATTCAAAACTGCCAACAATGTCAGCTGCATGGAGCTGAATCTGCCCTAAGGAAAAAAACATCCAACCTCTGTAAGTTTTGGCACAGGGGGAAACAGACTGACTCCTGGAAGATCAATACAAGTCACCATAGGCAGTTTTACAGCTGCAAACAGTCTGCAGCAGGTTGCCCAGATGGTCAGGCCTGGGGTGGGGGGGTGGATGGGTAGAGGATCCACTTATGGACTTAATTATATTGGCCATTTGAAAGGGTAAGTCTTGCGTATGGTGTGGTTGGCATTTTCTGTAAGTTGTCTGTAAAACAGGGAACCTGGTTCTGGGAAGGAAAGTTTCTGTCCCTCCCTGGACAGTTCACAGTAATGCCAAGGATCCAATGAAGTCCCAGGATGCTCCAGTCCTAAATTAAAGGCTTTAGTTTTCTTTTTTTTTTTTTTGAAAGAGTTATTTATTTATACATACAAGCTGGGGTACAGGCCAGAGGCGTGGGGCAGCGAGAGGGCTCACCAGAGACAGAGTGGGGAGCAGAACAGGCAGATCAGAAACACACTGCTGAGGGGAGCTGTGGGTGAGGCAGGAGAGGCAGGAGAGGTCTGCCGCACCATGTGGGATGTCGAACTCGCATCGCGCTCTGCCGCTGCCGACAGCTTCACAGTGCAGCGCTCAACCCCTGCGCCACCAGGGAGGCCCTAAAGGTTTTAGTTTTCTATAGGAAACCACATTGCAAGTTGGAGGGGGTGGGTAGGAGCGGGAGCCCTTGTGACAACCAGGGACCATTCACTCTTGTGAGGGACCTTTGAATGTGTTCACTTATTTTGCTCTGAGTGAAAATGATCTCCCTGAGTAGGTGTTTCAGGGAATATCCTGGAACATATTCTTGCCCTTAAGGGGTGTTAAACTATTCCAATATGTGTCTAGTCTACCATATGTCAGAGAGACCGAGCCCAGTGGGGTGCTGACTGACTTGGGGTGAATGCCAGTTCTGGGCAGGCTTCCTGGGGTTGGAATTCCTAGGTGGATCTAAGCAGATTGTTCCTTCATTCCCTGCTCTGTAAAATGAGTGAAAAAACAAAGCGTATGCGAAAGTTTAATTGCAATATGGACTGAAACATGCCAGAGATGCCACAAGGCAGTGGACAGATCCCACGTAGGGTATGGGCAACAGGACTCAGATCTTGAGGGGAAGGGAGGACACGGATGAGGGCTGTGGTTGTGGGGGTGAGCACAGACAGGGTTCTTTGGTAATCCCAGAGAGCCAGGTCTGTGGAAAGCCAGGCCAGTTTCTGAGGAAACATTTGAAAAAAGCAGGAATCAGGAAAATGATTCCAGCCAGATCCCGCAGGATTTCAACCCAAGACAGAGGCAGCTTGGGAAGATTCTTACTTCCCACAGAAAGAACTGGCCTAGTCCACTTGATGGCGTAGTGGCTGCCCTGAGGTGGGACCAACACCACACACAGTGGACTTCCTTCCTCAAGACTGAGGGGAGAAATCAGGTGAACCTGAATGTCACTTGCAGACTTGGGTTGGAAGTTCAGTGACAAAGCCTGCAGCCTGTGACAGGTGTGAGGGACACTCTCAAGAACCAGCTGTATTGGTTAATGTCTCTTTTGCTGTACAGAAGCTTTTTATTTTGATATAATCCCATCTGTTTATATTGTCTTTTACTTCCTTTGCTTTGAGGGATGTGTCTTTCAAGATTTTGCTGAGATGTATGTCATGTAGAGTTTTGCCTATATTTTCTTCTATACATTTTATGGTTTCTGGTCTTACATCCAGGTCTTTTATCCATT
>PVIJ01019277.1:0-23978 GCA_004024925.1 Scalopus aquaticus
GAAGAAACTATAGGCAAAACTCTACATGACATACATCTCAGCAAAATCTTCAAAGTCTCATCCCTCAAAGCGAAGGAAGTGAAAGACAAGATAAACAGATGGGATTACATCAAAATAAGAAGCTTCTGTACAGCAAAAGAGACATTAACCAAAACTAACAGACACCCTACCAACTGGGAAAAGATTTTTGCACACAATATCTTTCTAATGTCTTAATAATTCCATCCTAAATTAAGGCCAAACTAAACATACCATTGTATAAATGGTTTCATCCCAGCCCATATAGTCTAAATATATCTAAATTGACATTAGACTCAAAATAGTCTGAAATAATACAAAATTATGAAGGATTGCAAGTCACAGTTTGAAAACTGCGAGCTTTTATGATACCGCATTTTATATAATGAACTGTTTTTTGTGTTGTTCATTCATCAGTTTATTTCCACACCCAGGTTTATATTGACAACGACTTAGATTTCACTTATTTGAGAAGCCAAATGTTTAAAAGGAAATACAGAGAAAAGTGGGAATTGCAAAGACAAGTAAAGCATAAGCTTTTCTCTAGAGAAATTTAAAACTAATGGGAAAAAAAGTGATTTAAAAAAACAAAAAATGACAGCAAAAATGAGTGACTGGAGAGCTTTACAAATAAAAGGGCTTGAGGGTTAAGCTATTGAGGAAAATACACCAAGTTGAGAAACTCCGGAAAGAAAGCAGTGTTTAAACTTCATTTAGAAAATGAATGTGATTTCTCCAAGTAGTGATATTAAGGGTGCCGTGCAGGGTACAAGGGTGGCCCTAAATTTACCCTCAGAGCAGCCCAGCATGGAGAGTGTGAAGAACAGCAGCTGCCTCGTTCAGTATAAAACATGTATGAACAAGGAGAACAGTTCCAGAATGTTGGTCCAGTCTCACCGACCCTCTCCTCACAGTAACAGCTTATCATGTTGAAAATCATGGAAAAGAAACACGATCATTGGAAATTGTTTTAAAACTACTGAATCTCAGTAAAGGTCTGAGTGGCTTGGACCATGGCCCACCAGTCTGCCCAGCACAGCCTGGCAACCAAGACTGGCCACCCCCACCCCAGCCCCTCGCCAGCTCCTAATGTGAGACCATGGTATGTCCCAGGAGAGAGAGGTTACCGCTTCTGCTAGTCTCCGCACTCACCCGGCTCTGCAGTGCAGAAGCTCAGCTCCCGACCAAAGCAGAGACGTCTGGGTGCTCCTTCCAAACACCCCCACCTGCGCGGTGGAAGCTGAATCCTCGGTGGGATGGGCCAGGAGGCCTGAGCCCCGGCCACTCAACCCCGAGCTCACTTGAATTGGTACTGAAAGAGCAAGCTGAGAACAGCCAGAACAGCAGGTACCTCCCCTCCGATGATAAGAAGCCAAATGGCTATTATTTGAAAATTAAAGGATCTGAGGAGATACTTCTCCAAAGATGATGCACAAAGAGCCAATGAAGACATGGAAAGATGCTCAGCAGGTTGGTAGATAGATTCTTTGTAACCTAGAAATGAATAATTTGCTGTAAAATTTTGAGAATCACTGTGTGATTAAAACCCCAAAGAACACACATATCATCCCAAACACATAGCATTCAAGAATGGATAGATGCCTGACTTTCAAGAGTTGATAGAAAAGATATATCAGAGATCTATTTGTCTGTCTTTCTTTGTGCGTGATAAGTGATAGGACATCTCAGACTGAAGACAAGTTTTGGCTAAGGGAATTTTATAGTAATAATCATTGTATGATTAAAATAAGGCAGCCAGGACCAGGAAGGTATGGAGAGGGTGCTGGGTTATTTTGAGTTAAGTCAGCGGGCACAGAGAATTATGGGGAAAATGTGGCATGGAAAGCCCCAAATGATTATGGATGAAATTTAGAATCCATGAGTAGTAACACAAAATTGATACTTGTGAGATGGATGGTTGAATGGACGGACGCACGGATGGGTGGATGGACATATGATCGGTAGGTAACAGGGAGATAGATAAATGGATGATAGGCAGATCAGATCTTGAATGTTCTCTAATCTCCATAGTAACTTGTCCGTTTGAGGGCATATACTAAATACAAGTAATTATCCTGTAGTCCTAGAACTACTTGACATATTTTATGGGTAGTTTGGCTGCCTGTCCCTGGCGAGGCTGGCACCGGGTCTCACGTCTGGTGAACACTCAGTCAGTACTTGCCAAATGAATGAAATAACAACTCTCAATATGTTTCCCGAGCACATGGGAACTGCATAATTTGCATTTTGTGGAAGTCACAGCTTGGGGATATTAAAGACTGACTCTTGCTTCCCATTCTTTCTCAAGGCTCTGCTGAAATTATCTCATGATCGCACAGCTATGTGATATGACTCATATGCTAAATAAGATGAGCCAAATTACCCTAGACCTAGGCCACAAATTAAATATGTAATAATAATCTATCTATCTATATCATATAATATATATAATAATGAATGCTATGCTATGTATATTCTTTAGCTTAGTGACAAATGCTGTCATTAAGTAAATACTTATTTTACTTGTATCTAAACCAGATGCTTTCCCAGAAGCACATTATGATGGACTTTAAGAACAAAGCTATTTTCTAAATTTTAAGTAACACAAAATAGTCAATAGCACACTTCATTAATCTATTGTTTAATTTTAAAATTATCTGATTTTATCAATTGATTATAAAACTTCACTGTGCTACTTGGGTACGACAGTCCCCTGCCCCTTGTTCTATGCATGAAGTTTTGTCTGATCTGGGTCAATAACTTCTGTAGAAGATACAACTGGATTGGATGATCAGTTGATGCTCAGGACCCTGGAGGGAAACTGCTTAGCACAACTGCCCTTGCTACACCTGCATAGCCTGGGAACCCTGGAAGCGTCTTCCAGCAGCTGTGAAGAATAATGTGCGCTATCGATCTGAAAAGATACATGTCTTAATGTGTCTATGAGGATCGTTAGCACAGTTTATATATTTCTATGACTTTTACTAACACAAGGTGGAGATGCAGAGGCAAAAGTCTTTTAGAATAGTGGAGAAGTCAAGTCTTTCCTTTCCATTGTTTTTTTATTGGTTGAAAGAAAGTGTTGATCAAAGTTTAGTTTATGCTATTTGATTTGCTTGCTTATGAATGAAAACACACATGCCCTTAGCAGGCCTAATAATTTGATAGTGGAATTAAGATAATTAGTTGGATTTTCTAAGAGAGTACCATAAGCTTAGCTAATCATTTCCACAGTGACTCAGATCATGTCCTATTATAACCATGGGGCCATAGGTTCCTGATGTTCTGTGGAGTGTATGGGCCATCTTGAATGAGATTAAATTTGATAGAGCCTCAAAGTAACTGGCAAAGCACTTTTTTCTTTACCAAATAGATTTTGCTCATTTATTTATTGCACATTATCAGTGTTTCCAAAGTTCTGTGCTCCTCAGATATTTAGTATTGTTTCAGGATTAAATTTAACATCCTTTAACACAAATTAGAAAGAGCCTCAAACTGAGCAAAAAGTTTATTTTCATTCTGACTCTGTTACTGATGAGCTTGGCTACACTGAACAAGTCCGCTTATCACCTAGGACAGTTTCTTGTCTCTAGCAGAAGAGTGTGGCCTGGACAGTCTGTATAGGTTCCCATATTTTATTTTGCTGTATTTCTAAGTATAAAGAGTTAAAATATTTTACATGAATTTTGACTAAAGAGAAAAGGATGATTTTCGTAGATAGCATACCTTTCCCCACAAACTTATAGATTATTTTTAAAACTGAGTGAACAGTGAATGTTGTCATAAGAGAATGGCATTAGAGTGTTTTCTGGGTGAAAATCCCCTTATCATCCTTCCATGCTATATAAGCTGTAGTTCCCATTGTATTATTTCCTCCATTCACAAAATCTTCTTGAAAGGTGTCAAAAATATCTGATTCTCCTCCCATTGGGTAGCAGATAAAAGGGAAGAGGTCTGATCCCAGATGATCTTTGAATCAATTCTTACTCAGTGTCTCTTATTTACAGTGTCAAGTTCTTTTAAACTCCAAATTACTAACAACAATGCTATTTAATTTTAACTTTCATATTTTAATTTTAGCCTCTGAGAGGCAGGCTTTCTCTACTCCTTAGCAAAGTATTTATAGCTTCTTTTTTTTCTTAATTATAAACTCTCTTGACATAGCATGATATAAAGAGAATGTTTTATATTGATCTCTGCCCTTTGTCATATATCACCTCTAGGAATCAAATAACCTAAGCCAACGTATTTTTGTCAGTTCCAGATTTTCAGGGACGAAGGAGTCACTGTTACATTGCAATTCATCAGGAAAATCCTTGTGTCTAACTGGGCAGGAAAAGTTTCCTGACTTAGGCGTATAGCAAAAGCAAAGCAAAATAACAGCAACAACATAGCTCTCAAAAAAAGCACAACAAAATCTGGGGTGGTAGCACTAAATCACATTAAATACTAATGAACAGACCAACATGAGATTAAGTGCTGAATCATATAAATCATGTAGTATGACTTTAAATATCTCCAATCTTAGAAAACAAATATAAGTTAAGTTCTACTCATAGCTGTTACTTAGTGTCTCTGTAAGGGCCATGCTTTCCAGTATTTCCACATGTCATGATTTAAAATTAAAATTTTAATTAAATTAAAAAAAAAACAGTCCTAATAGCCACATTCCTTTTTCCACATGTGGCTGATGACAACTGTATTGAACAATGTGAAAAATGAAAATAACCCAAAAGTTCCATTACTGCAGAAAATTGTGTTGGACCTATTTAAGTAATTGAAAATAATTTGAGAAACTAGTAAAGATTATAATAATGATGGAATAATCGATTATTAAATGAGACAATGTATGTGATTTTCTTAGTCCAGATATTATCATTAATTGATGTTGCTAAATATGCTATGTCGCTGTCTTCTTATCTGTTTACCAGGTAGTATAATGGGTGAGGGTATGCGTTACCCTCATTCATAATCATTGCATTCTTGTGAGCAGGAAACTTGAGATGCATTTTGTGAATATGGAAATTAGGCTTGGAACCATCATTCAGGTTAAATCTCAGGAATAGGCTGAGACAGAAACCTGGATTTTCCAAAAATAGAGACTTTGTTCCATTCCCTGGATTATGTGTTCTTCCTAGATTGAAAAGAATGGGTAAACACTATACATCTGCTTTGAAAAATACTGGAGAATTAGACTATTTGTTGAGCAGCCTATATCTGCCAGGCTTTTCTTATAAATTAATCATCACTAGAGTCAAATGAGGTAGATTTGATTTTCTCTAAGAAGATGAAGTTTAGACTCAAGAGGTTGTCACTTCATAAACTAACATGGCTAATTTTAACAACAAACACAGTTTGTTCTCTTTTCTCAATTTTGTTCTTTTTCATCACTAATTTGTTTATTTGTTTATTTTTCTGTGAAGTCAAGTTTTATCTCATTGTGTTCTAAATCTTTCCAAGTGTTTCTCCTCATTTTTATGGTAGTGCTGTGCCAAAGAGTATACACCAAATGCACATTGTTTACATTAACACAAATGGTTTTAAAAGCATGTATGTGCATTTTTATGCTTATTTGCATACATACATACACACATATACATGAATATATAAAATTTAGATGCTTAAATGGAGTATCAGCTACCGAGATCTGTCCAGCAATCTCTTATTCAATGGGATGAAGCACTCAGTAGTTTACTCAAGCATTGTTTAGAGTTCCATAAATAAAGCCAGGCTGTTTGCACTGATGAATATGAAATGTGCTAAGATGAACAAACACCAGACATAATTATTAAATGGAATGACAGCAAATAGATAAAATCTCCAGAATGTTCTTTGACTGCAAGTTAAAAAGAAAACAGATATATTCAGCTAAACAAAATGCGGATGAATATGTTATATTTTTAATTTTAGTACGTTTTTGTCAACATATTTCAACACTAGATGTCAATATTTTTAAATTCACAGACCAGTGTTTGCTAAAAGATACTTTTGTGATATTTTTATAACACTCAACTGCTAGAAAATATAATGAAACATGTAGTGTTAATGAAGGATAGTCATACAAATGTTTCTTGTTTTGTTTTGTATTAAGTAATTATATAATTGGAATATGCGGCCGGAAATGAGCATTTAACGTGGATGATCCTGCCAGAGATGTGTTGGGAGGGAGGAGCGTTGTCTGTGTGCTTGTCCAGCCCTGTGTTTTTCTCCTGAACCAACCGCAGTTAGCAAGTCCCCCCTTACCCCCGCACTCCGTTTTTTTTTTTTTTTTTAAAGATTTATTTTTTTATTTATGCATACAAGCTGGGGTACAGGCCAGAGGCGTGGGGCGGCGAGAGGCTTCACCAGAGACAGAGCGGGGAGCAGAACAGGCAGATCAGAAACACACTGCTGAGGGGAGCAGCGGGCGAGGCAGGAGAGGTCTGCCGCGCCATGTGGGATTCTCCCCAGCCGGGCGTCGAACTCGCGTCGCCGCTGCCGACAGCTCCATGGCGCAGCGCTTAACCGCTGCGCCACCGGGGAGGCCCTCACACTCCGTTTTGACGAAGAAGAGCAGGCCCACTTGCAGGCTCCAAGCAGCTGACCTCTGCCCCAGTCGTGGGGGAGGGCCCTACCTCCCACCTTGCTCTGCTTTTAGTCTGTTTAGCCATTCCTTCTCCGGGAATAAAAACTACAGACACATTTCTCCTTGCTCTGCATTTTTGTCCTACCTCTGTGATAGCATTTCTAACCATGTGACTTCTACATATGAATAATTGGAAGAAAATTGTTCATTTATTTATTGTGTTCATATCCCTGTAGTCTAGCAGATACATTTCACATTAAAGTGATTAAAGTGATTTTAGGAAAAAAGGGTATCTCTGGGGACACATTTCAGATAGATCTTTCCTATAGTCTTCAACGTAATGAACAGAAATAGAAAGCTAATAAAATTAATTGGCAAACTAGCAACTTAAATCCTGATGTACATAAATAAAGTTACTGCTGAAACAGGGAAGCAACAGTTTCTGTATCCCTCATTGTGATTCCTAGTTGAAAACAAAATGTCTGTTGTATTCAGGCAATTCCTCACCCATAAAGGATTCTTTCATTGTGCCTATAAAATATCTGTTGTTTGTAGTTGTTTTTCAGTTAAAAACTAAGAGTGTTTTTTGTCTCTCAGGTACTCTGTTCGCTGACGAGAGTTTTAATTCGGGACTTGGGAATTATGTCATATCCAGATCTGGATTATGTTATATCCAGATATTTCTCGCATGTGTTTTAAGGGGGAGGGGAGCCAGCCCTGGGTGATGTCAAGCCCTTTGCTTTGTAAGAGACACAGAGATAGAGCCAGAGACAGATGGCAGAGACAGAGACAGAAGGGAGAAATAGAGAGGCGCTTACTAAATATGTTAAAGAAATTGCTCATGTAGATCAAAGTCCTCTGGCTATTTTGGAACAATTCAGTTGGAGTCCTTGTTTCAACAAGGTCACAGCTACTTCCAATGGTTGGGAAGTAGAGGAGATAAGAGATGAATGAAAACGCTGGAGAAAGATGAGGCTGCACAGCTTTCAAATGAGCTGATGCAGGCTGTGGATTAGGTGAGGAGTTAACCGTCTGCAGTTTCAGTCCTGAGATTTTTCCCCACAGAACAAGTTTCACTCATGGTGACAACTACCCATCTTAGAGTTCCTGAAGTATGTCGGTCCATGAACATGTGCAACTATGAGAACAAATATTCACCAGTGCCCAAAACATATGCATAGTCAGTGAACCAGAAAGTGAACGCTGGCAGTTTCAGCAGAGACACAAAGGAAACAGCGGAGAGTGAAATGCCTCATGCCCCACCTCAGGGCAGACCCGTGCTAGGACACACACCCTGGTCTTGTTGCTGCATGCCATTGCCAGCTCTTCCAGAAGCCTCTCTGGTTGGGTGATGACCATACGTTTCGTGTGTGTGCCCCTCTTCCCAAGCCCCGCTCTCCTCAGCCCTCCTCGTGATGACGTGGAAACTCACGTGAAGGCCTGAGTCGCACTTGAGTCTCTTACCGAGCACTTGATTTGCCAGACAGAGCTCTCCACACAGATGGCGCAAGTGTGAGTCAGCACCTCTGTGCTCTGGCATCTCATTCCCTCCAAGCAAGCGCTCACCGAGTCTTTCAGGGGAAAGTGAGGAGTACAGAAATAAAGGGTAGAAAGAGACAAGACAGGAACCCTGGACCCTACAGAGATAAAGGGTAGAAAGACCCCACTTTAAAGGGTAGAAGTGGACCCCACTTCCGTTGTCTTCTTTGAGGACAGGCTCGGAACAGGACCCGGCCTTATCTGTGTGCTCTCCGCAGAAGGTAGCTGGTCACTAACACTTCCTCCCCCAGGGAGGGACACAGCGCCTTTCACCCACACAGGGGGGCACACCCCTGGGCCCCGAATGTGGGATAGGCCTGAGACTGGCTTTAACCAAAGAAAGTGATAGAAGGGATACTTTTAGAGACTTAAGAGGCCTAGCAGCTTCTGTTACCCTCTTGTGGGAGACGGTTATTATGAAGAAGTGCAGGTAGCGACATTGAGGAAGAAGCTAGGCATTGGAAACAGAGGCCCTGGGTCATAACTAAATGGAGAAAGAGGAACTCGGCCATCACAGCCTGGCTTCCCAAAGACTCAGAGCCCGCGATATGCCAGCTGCAGGAGAGGTCCCCCAGGGGTCACAGGAAGCATGCAGGAGCCGCCCTTACCTTTACAAGGTGCAGAATCACGAGCACGTAGATGGTTGTCATTTTAAGCGAAGTGACTGGTGACTGTCACATGACAACAGAAAGGTGAGATGTGAACCATGAAACCTTGGCGTGGGGGTGTGGGGGCGGGCTGGTAGAGTGGACAAGGACATTCCAAACCCCGGACTTTAAAATGGGAAACGTGTGGCTGTAAACGTTTCACAATATAACTGATTAATTTTGTTCTGAGTAATAATTTTAACCTCACTGGGTAGCTTGAACTTGTTTGTACAGCCTCTTTAATTATGCAAAGTTGTGTCTTTGCAGTCAGCATGGCTGTTTTTCTCGGTACGTCCTTTCTTGCTTTACATTATAGATGATTTCCCTCTATGCACATCTGTCCCGAGGATTTCCAGGTGCTGGGGAGGAGGGCTGGAGGAAATGAAGTAACGTGGATTTGCATTCTAAAATGTTACCTTGATAACTAATAAATCTAACCTTTCCAAGCGGATGTATGGAGGTAAAGGTACTAATTGATCATGTTGGCATAAGGTGTTGTTCATTCTGCAAAGGCCACGCTAATTCAAATTGATGTGATTCAAATTAGCCTTAATCAGCTTCCACACAGACTGCGATTCCATTACAGAATACACTGCAATTAGACTGCTCCTGGCTTTATCTGCCCCCTGGCCTTATGAAAGGGTTTATATTTTTTGAGTTAGAGTCTTTGGATGAAAAAAAAACATGATAAGCATTTATTTCCACCTCTCCTGTTATCATTATTGGTTTGCAGATTGATTTTTGGCTCTGTTTACTCTAAAAATTATCACACTACCTGGATTAGTGTGACTTATATCAACCTTCGACCTCTCCTTGCTTGAGTGATGGGGTGATTGAAGAAAAGACAATCAGGGAATGTCTGAAGCAGCTCTCATTTTTGGTTAATGGTTAATAAACCAAACATGCTATATTTAGGGAGTCAGAAAGAAAAGAAATGTATCGAGTTGAAGACAAATCAAATGTGTGACAAATGCATCTTTGAAAACACAAAGCTGAGCAGGAATAGAAGAAATGTTGTCTTTGAGGAGTATAGTGATTCCCATTTTAACTATAAGCAGAGACAAGTTTTATATTTTTACTTGGATTTTGTTTTTCCAACAGTACTCTTGGAATACTTTTGGTTGTCAGTACTTCCCTTAAATACGCTACAGTTGGATGTGACTCCTCCCGGTGCTGTGTGACCCTGGGAAAACTGCTGAGCCACTCTGTGCCTCATCTGTAGCTAAGAAACCCCCACAGGATAGGACTGTTGTGAGAAAGAACTAAGTAAACCCATGTGTATTTCCACTCCCTATCTGTGGTGACTTGTCACAAATTATCAGGCAATCACTAAGTTAATTAGAACCTGGCACTTCCATCAAATAATTAACTGTGTATTTGATATCCTTCAAATCAAAATTGAAAACCTTGATATGCAACAAAAGATAATTTCATGTGTGTGAATTTATTTCTGTGGACAGTCTAATAAGGCAGGTAATTTAAAATGCATTTAGCTATAATTTGACAAATCCCTTCACTGTATGGATTTCACTCATCAAATAGAGGGCGTCTGGAAGTTGCGGAGCTGTTGTGCGCAGGGCTGTGATAGCACCAGATGAGTACCGTGGGGAGACCAACCCCGCCAGGCTTGCCAAGGCATGGAGGGCATGGGGAGTTGGGAGAGGGAGGCCGCAGTGCCTGCCCAGCAGTGGACAGAGCTTTCTCCACCAAGCGTGGTGGCGGAGCAGAGGCTGGGAAGTCACGGCTTTGCTAGGGGGAAGCAGCGTGATACTCAGACTTGAAGCCCTCTGCTCTGTCTTAGAAAAACTAGGGTCCTCGACTGTTGCAGCCTCTGTCAAAGAGCCTTAAAGGGCCCCCAGTAGGCATAGTCAGCTTGGCTGGTCCATCCTAGGTTTTTCCCCAATAGGAAACTCTTGGAAGACGAGCAGAAATTTGCTAAATCTCTTCTTGCAAAAACTACTGTTTATTTTGTTAGATTTTTAAGTGTATGTTTTCATGCATTTAGGTGCATAAGTAATAGTCTAATTTTGATATTTTCACCCTTCATTTGTTCAGTAAACACTGCTGAGAGAGTTTGAAGTGGGGATCCGGGCAGGATCAGTAACTTTAGTGAAAGACGTTTTAGTGATGAAAGTTCATGGGAGTTTGCACCTGAGCTAGGTGAGTTTGGGGCCTAATCGTTCAGTGCCCGAGAAATCACTGGTGTCTTGCCCTCTCACCCAGGTCGCGGTGCAGTTAATGAGAACGAGGTCACAGCAGGAGCAAAAGGCGTGCGCTTGTGCCCGCGCCAGGACGCAAGGGGAGCTCCTGGGGGGACCGAGGGGCGCAGGGCAGCTGGCCCGGGCGGCTCGGCTCTGAGAGCTACAGGAAGTCTGGGCTTGGGGGAGAGTAAGATTTAAGGAAAAGTCTGGGCATGACAGTAACAGAAAAGGGACGAGAATCGAGGCGTGTGAGTTAGCGGTAAATGGTGAGCCTCGTGAGCACACAAGAGTTTCGCGAGGTCACAGGCGGACACTGACGGCGCGGAGATGCTTTGCGCTCCGTCTCTGTCGTGCTCCCCCCACTTCCTCTCCGGGCCTCAGCCACGCTCACCGCGCGGCGTTAACTCGGCGCAGCGCAGGAGCGGGCCACGGACACTCGCCGGCTTGCCTCTGCTGAACCCTGCCTTCTTCCTTGTTTCTCAAGGTTCATTCATTTATGCATGCAAGTGGGGTGCAGGCCAGAGGCGTGGGGTGGTGAGAGGGTTCACCAGAGACAGCGGGGAGCAGAACAGGCAGATCTACTGAAACAACTGCTGAGGGGAGCAGGGGGCGAGGCAGGAGGGGTCTGCTGCGCCATGTGGGATGCTCCCCGGCTGGGGATCGAACTCCTGCTGCAGTGGCTCTGGGTAGCTTCATAGTGCTGCGCTTAACCTGTTGTGCCGCCAGAGAGGCCCGGATTCTGCTCTCTTCAGCAGGACGTCATCTACTCAGCAGTGCCCTTGGGAAGGCGCTGCCGTGTCTGCTCGCTTCTCCCACTGCTCCGTGTCGGTCTAGACTTAGGGTCGTCTAACGTGGTCGCTTGGCTGTAGCAGGCACTGAATGAATGATCGAAAGATGAGTGTTTGAATAAATAACATGTCATGATAATTTCCGTAGGTTGGAGCACAAGATAGATGCTACATGACATTAATCTTTTTTCAGTTCTGTCTACAGTGCACACACTTCCTTACAGCTGACTAATTTACACTCTTTTTTAGAGTATTTGCCTTTTCCACTGCTTCAATCTTAATCATACCAATGAGTTCGAGTTTTAATTAAAGGAAAAATAGCATATCAGGTCGAATTGTCTACAATTAATTGCATGTGGCAAACTGCTCAAAAATAAGCATAATACACTCAGCAAACAAACATGAAAATTAATTACAAAAACAACCGGAGTCAAATCCAATTATTATTGTAGTCTACTTAAATTCTGAAGTCAAATCTGTAATCAATATTTATAAAGCAACAAAAATAAGTCTATACAATTATGGTATGAAAATAACGTAGATAACATAGAGACAAGGGGAAATGATTATATTTGACACAATCAAGGGAGATGTTTTCTGTCAAATGTGCATAAACTAAGAAAGGAATCTGCTTGGGCTCCAGCTCTACACTTGTAAGCCCCTCACAGCAATTTCAAGTCCCTGTTTTCTTGAAGTAAGTATGTAGTTTGCAAGCAAAATTTTAATGTATGTTAGGATGAAGAGAAGGACTCAAAAACAAGTGAGCAACTAAATAAAATCAACATATGAATGAGACAAATTCTGAATGAAATTAAGAAAAAAAATACTTTTAAGAGAGAATTTTTAAAGCTAAAACGCCTAGTGATGTGTTGTTGTCTACTCAATTGGTTAGTAAGTAAAAACATGAACTTTGAAATAGTGGTAAAGTATTTTAAATCATAAAAATCTATAATATGTCTGTCTGTCTATCTATCTCTCCAACCCAGTCCAATAGAACTTTCTGTAATGAGGGAAATATTCTATATCTGCATTATTCAAGACAATATTTACTACCCACACGTGAGTATTAAGCACTTAAATGTGGCTAGTGGGGATGAGGAGAGCTAGTAGAGAGAACAAGTGTGTGTGTGTGTGTGTGTGTGTGTGTGTGTGTGTGTGTATTTTTTTTACTCAGGAAACACTTAGACTGAAAGATGTCTTACCAATATAAAATGGCTATTTTTACACACACACACACACACACACACACACACACACACACACACCGTAACTAAAAGCTACATACTGTTTCAGTATTAAGTATATAATAGTAGAAAATTTTAATAATCATGCAGTAAATCTCATAAAACTTTAATGGAAAGATGGAAATATTTATACTGCCTATTATCAAATTTGCCTCATCTAATTTCTCTGGGGTTGCTTTTGTCTCTTAAACAAGCAATCACACAGAAAATCTTGTTGTGCCAAAGGGTTTTTGGGTACCTTCTTGAGTCAGAATTCCAAAGGAATAATAGGAAACACCTTGACACAAAAAATTGCAGGTCTCTGTCTCAGCCGAACATGGGCTTCTCAAAACAAGAATTTCTACATTAAAATTAATATTTGCCTTTTGATTCACTTTTGAAGAACTTATTCAGCATAACAAAATTGGTAGAATTGTCAAAACATAGAAACTACTTCAAGAATTAAACAAGTAAAAGGGATTTTTGAAGTGTTTGCCAAGGTGGAACCTTACACGTGAAAGAGCTGTTACCAGCAATTTGATGGCATTCCAATAATTATTTTACACCCCTTGCCTCAATTTGTGGAAATAAATTGGCAACAGACATAGTTAACGTCAGAGACAATCACCAAGTTCTCTGACAAGAAGGACCGGGCACAACTAGCGCACAGCTCCTGTTCAGATGTCTGCTGCGCCCCTTGCTATTCTGAACATAGATCTTGACTTAAATTAGTCAACAATATTTCAGATACAAAACAAGCATATTGTAACCCAGCATTAAAATGTGACTTGACTGGCATTTGTTTATAATCCCTTCAATGCCATCTCTCCAAACTCAAGTTTAAGAACGAGACAGATGAATATAAAGTTCTAGTTTCCCCTACAAAGAGGTGATATTTGCAAAGCACAACACAACAGGATATGGATCGTGCTGTAATAATTCATACCATTTGTGTTGTTAGGTGTGACTCTACCAAGCCCCATTTAATGCACTAGGTGTGAATGATGGCCCCTTAAATCACACTATGAGATGGTTTATCGTGCTTTTAGACAAGTTCCTCTACAAATACGTTTTTATTAAAAAGAATAAAATGTTTCGTTTTAATATGCTTTTAAAAGAAAATGTAAGAAAACAATAAGAATGGGAATTAGAATAACTTCAAACATTGTTTTGAATTTTAGACACAGTCATTTTCTCTAACCAAAATCAAAACATATTTTTTTTCCCCTTTTCTTGACTGATGTTCAGACTCAGGAGGTATTTCAGCAGCCACGTTAGTCTAACTACCCTAGAGTTACCAGAGGTCCCCTCGGAATCTCCCCTTTCTACAGTCCGCCTCCCCGCTAGGTCTTTTACCATTACTTCAAGCGCAGAGTCCTCTGAAGTTTTACTTGTACTTTTATAAACCTGCCAGTTTAGTTCTTGCACACACCACAAAGCCATGAAAGCCTCCCAGCTTGCTTCTGTGGAGTTCTAGATGGCATAATGGAGCCCAAGCAGGCAGTTACCTCTGAACTTGGGTATCTGTAAATGCTCTTGACTGTGCACAGTTAACTGCGCTGGAAAACAGCTCCCCCTGACGCCCTCCCACCCCCTCTACCTCCCAGCCCCGGGCCAGCTGTCCAGGAGTTTGGTTCATAGTGGGGCTTGTTGAGTTCCTTTAAATATGAGTCTGT
The DNA here is from genome assembly GCA_004024925.1 of Scalopus aquaticus. Classification (NCBI taxonomy): domain Eukaryota; kingdom Metazoa; phylum Chordata; class Mammalia; order Eulipotyphla; family Talpidae; genus Scalopus; species Scalopus aquaticus. The sequence goes on from PVIJ01019277.1 coordinate 14,658, forward strand.
CTGTGTGGCCACATGGACGGGGCTGAAAGAGATGAGGCTAAGTGAGATAACTCAGAAGGGAAAAAAGATAAATAGAGGAAGTTTCACTTATATCTGGAATCTAGAAAAAGTGAACAAAGGTCCAGGGAAAAGACAAAACTTGCACGCTTGACCTCAGATCTGAGGTATCAGACGGGCGGAGGAGGGAGAGAGGCTAAAGCAAAGAGGGACGCGCACGAGCGACTGCGGTGATGGATCATAGGTGCTGCGGTGGGGGAGAAGCCAAATACTGTCCGAAAATTAACAACAATTTAAGAAAATACATGAATTTAATTATAAAAATTAAAAAAATGAGTTTGCATGAAAACTGAGTCAAAAAATGGTTAATATCAACTTTTTTTACATGAGAAGAGCAGGGGGCTGCTGTGGCATAGTAAGCCTAGGTTACACAACAACCTCAGTGAGCGCAGACTGGGTGGCATCGCCCAGGATTCTAGCAGACGCCTTAGACTTCCCGAGGAAGGTTCCGAGCCTCCTTGTGCAGGTGGCCTTGAGAGCCCGATGTCCAGAGTGCTGCGGCTGCCTTTTCCTCACCCTAGGCCCTCCGCGGGGTGCCGGCGCTATGGAGTTGAAAATCACGGGCTAAGAGCTAAGTAAGGAATGGGGGGAGGGGTGACTAAGTTAAACCCAACATTTTTGAGGGTTAGGATCAGTCAGATGGCAGAATATGAATTGCAGTGAACTGGAAAAGAAGGTACCGGTGGTGACTTTTGATGCTTTGGGGACACCTTGCAGCCAGGTCTAGTATGTACCTTTGGGTTTTGTTTGTGTTTTTCGGTTTTTTGGGGGGTTAATAGACATAATACAAAATCTGCCATTTCAGTAATATTTCACCATACAGTTCAGTGCCACAAGAACAGTTAGTGCTTAAACCATCACCGCCGTCCACTTCAGATGGTTGTTGTCATCTCAGACGGAAACTCTGCCCCATTAAGCGAGAACTCCCATCCTCCACCCCCAAGCTCTCTGTACTTTCTTTGTTTTTAAAGATTTATTTATGTATGCATGCAAGAACTGGGGCTCAGGCCAGAGGTGTGGGGCGGTGAGAGGGTTCCCCAGAGACAGAGTGGGGAGCAGCACTGGCAGATCAATGGAAACACGCTGCTGAGGGGAGCAGCGGGGAGACAGGAGGGGTCTGCTGCGCCCTGTGGGAAGCTCCCTGCCCGGGGATCAAACTTGTGCTGCAGTGGCTGCAGATAGCTCCATAGTGCTGCGCTTAATCCGTTGTGCCACCAGGGAGGTCCTCTCTGTAATTTCTTTTTTTACCTTCTGCCTCTGTGAATTGTTCTGGGGTTTAATTGGAATGCAGGACTTTTTATTTTGGGGGGCACTGTGGAAAGCTCTATCTTCTCTGACTGTTGACATCTAAGCCCTAAACGTATCTTCAAAGACCAGGACTCACTTTCTTAAAAATGAGATGGCAAAAGGGCAGGGCAGGTGGCAGGTGGGGAGGGAAGGCTAAAAAAGTGAGGTGTGCCTTTAAAACATAGAGCTAAGAGGGATCCGTAGCTCCCAGTAATTTAGGCTTTAATTTTCCTGGCGGGCGCTGTCATCACAGGATGGGGCAGGGTCCTCTGCTGGCCCGGCGCCCTCAGGCCTCTGCCGCGCACTGTCCTTCCCAGCCCGGAAGCACGCGGAGAGGAAGATGATTGGTACGAAGAATAATTAGTACGGGGCCTCCCTGGGGGCGCAGCGCTTCGCTGCGCGTGGGGCTGTGGGCAGCGGGGATGCGAGCTCGATGCCCAGCCGGGGAGATTCCCACATGGCGCGGCAGACCTCTCCTGCCTCGCCCGCTGCTCCCCTCAGCAGTGTGTTCCGGTCGATCTGTCTGTTCTGCTCCCCACTCTGGCTCTGGTGAACCCTCTCACCGCCCCACGCCTCTGGCCTGCACCCCAGCGTGTATGCATAAATAAATAAAATATTTGAAAAAAAAATTAGTACGGGGCCTCCCCTGTGGCGCAGCGGTTAAGCGCTGCGCTGTGGAGCTGTCGGCAGCGGCGCGCGAGTTCGACGCCCAGCCAGGGAGAATCCCACATGGCGCGGCAGACCTCTCCTGCCTCGCCTGCTGCTCCCCTCAGCAGTGTAGTTCTGATCTGCCTGTTCTGCTCCCCACTCTGTCTCTGGTGAACCCTCTCGCCACCCCACACCTCTGGCCTGTACCCCAGCTTGTATGTATAAATAAAAAAATAAATAATCTTAAAAAAAAAAATTAGTACGAAGGTTAAAACTGTCCTTTGTTAATTGAAATCAATGCGACTCCTGTCAGAGTTATTTTGCTGGTATGTAAACTTTTTAAAGGGGTACGCCTAACAGCGGGCGCTTTCCGGCAGCCGTATTACTGCCAAGACTTAACTTGAAAAGTATCTAAGTTGGATTTTTCCTATTTGTTTATTAGTCCCGCCTTAATACCCACTTTAATATGAGTGATAACTACTGTTATATATTGTGAAATATGACCTCAGACTGTGAAAAAAATAGTTACCAGTTTTCATCAGACTTTAATATTCTGCCACTACTTTGCTTGATTAAAAACTTTTATTTATCTGAGTCTTAGTTACCTGATAGAATATTCTCCATGATACTTGAAAAAAATTAACTGGTACATTACTTCAAACAAAAATTAAATGTCAAAGGTATAAGCCAGAAGCCCAGAATTTGTGTTTTTTTTTTAAGATTTATTTTATTTATACACACAAGCTGGGGTACAGGCCAGAGGTATGGGGCGGCGAGAGGGTTCACCAGAGACAGAGCGGGTAGCAGAACAGGCAGAGCAGAAATACACTGCTGAGGGGAGCAGCGGGCAAGGCAGGAGAGGTCTGCCACGCCATGTGGGATTCTCCCCGGCCGGGCGTCGAACTCGCATCACCGCTGCCGACAGCTCCACAGCGCAGTGCTTAACCGCTGCGCCACCGGGGAGGCCCTCTGTTATTTTTTTTTTAACAAAAAGAAAACAAATAATTGTATTTTTAAAAATTTTACAAGGTATGATTTCCTGGAAATCTAATTTAAGGACCTTAAAACAGCTTTCAGCGTAAGTGTCTCTTGAGTAAAACAGAAATAAACATACTCTGAGGAATGTATAAACTAATTTATGAAAAAAGTCCCTGAATAATACATAGCTTTGAAAGCTTCCTGTGAGGAAGGAATGTTACATAAATATTAGCTGTCATTATCATTGTCATTTTAGACTTGTGTAATATTATTTGCTATTATGCATAATTACAAACAGTTTACCCTTGCTGCATTTCCGTTTAGTTATTTTTTCTCAATGTTCTCAAATTTAAGACAGTGGATTTTAGACAAATTTAAGAATATTTGCCTTGAGAAGCTTGCATTTGCCTTGATGTTTGGCAATTGATGGCCTAACGCAGGCCAGTATTAATTACATAGTTAGACATAGTTGTAAAACTTACTCATATAGAGAACATTTATTGATATAAAAGTGATTTTATTGTCTTCCCTGATAACTTCTTAAGTAGTGATATTACTTGATATAGCTATGTTTCACTTTGTATCTAGACTTTGCTGAAAGTTAACTCACAGATGTTCCACCAGCAATTTAACCTCAGCAGCTGCAAATTTATTGCTGGCATCAACCACTTCTTCTCACCCCTCCAAAAACCTGCCGTTCCTGTTTTATTTATTCTGAGTAGAAGTAGATCTAAAACTGCAGTCCCTACCCCATATTCAGGGCACACATCGCCTTCTCGAGCCACTTGAGAAGGAGTTTACAGGCACGTGGCACTGTGGCAGCCACTTCAACAGGAAAGGAGTGTGGCTGGGAACTCTCTTCCCCAGCAAGTAAGCACCAACTACAGCTCACAGGCAGTAGAAGCCACAAGAACTTGGAACTCCTGTCTGGCAATGAACTTATGTTCAAAACAGGCACCCCTGATTTCTTCCTAAAACTTCATAAAAGCTGCCCTACGCTTCATCTCTTAGTCTCCTGTAGCTCGCTGTGTCTGTAGTCCCAGGTTGCTATCCTTCCGCTATTCCCATTATTAACTTTGCTGGTAAAATCACTGGCATTTTCATTTTTCAGGTTGACAGTTCCTACCTCTAAAATACATCCCAGAGTCATTCCGATATCAACGTTCTGGAAATGTTCTGGTTATTCCTGCTGTAATTTTTTATTCGACTATACTGAGCTTCCGTAGTATCTACCATCACCTTTCATGAAATGAGTCTCTGATACCTCATCCAGCTTTTACCCAGAGAAAACAAAATCTACTCGGAATTGGGCTAAGTGACAACTAACGATCATCAGTTGCATTGAGTTTATTAGCTACATGATATTTATTCTTTAAAACGAGTAGAGGGCCCCCCTGGTGGCGCAGGGGTTAAGCCTTAGCTCTGTGAAGCTATTACTAGCCGCTGCAGCATGAGTTCTATTCCTGGCCAAGGAGCTGACCCACATGGTGCAGCAGACCTCTCCTGTTACCCCACTGCTCCCCTCGGCAGTGGATTTCAGTCCTTCTGCCTGTTCTGCTCCCCACTTTGTCAGTGGTGAATCTTCTCACCCACCCCCACGCACATACCTCTGACCTACCCCCCAGTTCTTGTTTGCATAAATAAATAAAAATAAATCTTAAAAGAAATAAAACAAGAGTAGAATTTCCAGTAAGTATATCTTTTAACTAAAATGATGGTCAAATCTAGATCAGAAGACTTTTGAAACAACTAAGGTCTTTGAAACCTTATGTCGTTGAGAACGAGGCTGTCCTGAGTTTGCACACATATTCACTGCATTAAGCAGGGACTGAGACAACACCATACAGCTGAGTCCCTCCAGGACACATTACATTAAAAGCCATAAAAGATTTGTTAGAAACACATTTGCAATAGCGCTTCAAAGTGTTCTTGAATTAAAAGAAATTCTCTTTTGCGACATTTTCACTAGAGTATAAAACAACAAAATCATGAAAACATAAGCTAATAGTATCTGTACTTTTCAACAACCCCCACCAGAATTCCTCAGTAATTCCTTTTGCCATGTCAACCAAAGTGTTAGCTGCAGGGAAAAAGTCTCTTCCTTCAAAATTCAGAAAGATGTAAGCAATAGATAACTGCAGAGAACCTTTGTTAGATCTGTTTATTCTCTTTTACATTCATTATTCTAGTAACTCACATTACTATTTTAAATGTATTAAAGACTTATCCAAAAACAACATTTAACAAATTTTATAGTGAAAATATTATAGAATTTATTATTTTCAAAGGAAAAAAATGAGGAAAAGGAAATTGCAAGGTAGCATATTTATACTATTAATTTTCCCCCAATCTCAATGGTTATATATTAATCACCTATTTAAAACACTATATGAGAAGCTTAATTAAGAAAAATGCAATATAAAATAAGGAATCGATTAGTAGTAAAATTTAAGCTTGGTTAATACAAGTATTAAAATATTAATAGACCATAATTGTGTAAAATAAAATATTAGTTAAATCCTGCCTGCGTGAATTATTCAATATATTGATTTTGCTATGTGTAATTAAAAATAAATATGTCTGGCAATATAGTTTTTAAAAATTGTTTTAATATATTATAACAAATATTATTATCTCCATTGAACCCGAACACATTTCCTCATACCATTTTATAGAAAACATTTTTCATGCTTATTTTATACGTGATATAAGGAGAAAACCATTGTTTTTAACTACAGTGTTTTAATTGAGGAAAGAAACTACTTAATTTCCTTATTGCATTTTAATTAATATTTTTTTAAGAAAATACAAAGACCCATATCCTACCAATGCTTTGTACCCTAAGCAATTAGAGAGAGAAAATTCTTGATTTTAAATGGACCTCTGGTATAAAGTTTTGGTGTATTCATTATTAATGTACAGTGATAGAAATCTATGATCTGTTAGATGTTCTTTAAAAATCAGCTGTGTTGAGTCTTTTACTTCATTTATGACTGGACGCTCACTAGGGTCCATTTCAGTGTTTCTTCCTGAGCCATAGTAGTGTGCTGTGGAGCAATAATATTTTGGTTTGTCTAAAAATAATGTTCTCCATAGACAGTTGCTCTGGGAGCTTTCAGATAAGTATGTGGTTCCTATCCTCAACAGACTCGAACAAAGGTCAAGAATGAAGGCCCTCGCAGCAATGTCTGTGCTCATAGCTTTCACATAATTAAAAGGAAAAAATTCTCGTGTACTTCTGAAACATATCACTGAAAACAATCAGTTTTATGCACATTCCATTCCTGAAATAACTAGCCTCACGTGGCCATGTCTTCAGGTTACTGACTTCATGAATTATTTACTGCTGTCCAGTTGCTTAAGAAGAAATCATTTGTCTTTTTACAGGCTTTGTCTTACTCCTTCAGGCGTAGAGGTTGGTGAGTGAGAGTGTTGTCGAGGAGGGAGCTGCGGTGCTCCATGTAGAATCTTTGTAGGGACTCCTCGGCACACTGCCTGGCTCAAGAGTAAGTGCTCAGTATGCTGAGGGGTTTTTGATGTGATAATGATTGTGATTATTTACACTCTGTGATGCTTTCTGCTAAGTGGTGAGGTGCATTATGACCGTGGACCTCTGTTGAAATGGAAGGTTATGTTTTCTTTTTAAGACAATTTGATGCTTAGTCAATGATGTTCTTTATAAATGTAAAAAGTCGGCTTCCAAAGCTTTATCTTTACTTGCTAATTACATTTACATTTTTTTTTTAAATCTGTGTATCTCCCTGTCTCTAGATAATACATGCTGTATATCTCTCATGAAGTTTTATATTCATCAGAGGCCCACGTGGTTCTTGTCCATTCTAGCGTATTCTTGCCCTTTCTTGATTATATGATTCAGTCATCATCAAAGAGGTGACATGCCACTTATTAAGACTCGTTTTGCTGTTTTCTGCTTTTTTGTTGAGTTCTTGAACACATATTACAAAAACAGTAAACAGCTATGGTTAGGTTGTATCAGCTTGCTTTATTCCTCTATGCGGGATTATTTGGCACAGGATACAAAAAAGCATAAATTCTTCATGCAGTTGTAGCATATGATTTATAAAATTCCTACATTAACTTAATTCTGATCTTCCTATGTATATTGAACATAGCAGGATTTTCCAGTGAGTCTTTCTTGCCTCAAAGAATATGAAATTACTGAGGATGGGATGTCCTTAGAAGTTAGTTCTTATCCAAAAAAATACGAAATTCTATGTGCCATGGTTGTGAGAATTCTGAGTAAAGGATCCTTTCTAGGGGAAAGAGAGAAAAATGAAACATGCTTGAGTGTCTGCTGTTGCTCCACATTGCGTGGGTGCTTTCCGCTCATGACCCTGAACATGCTACTTGTATTGTCCCCGCTTCATGGAGGACACAGGCATGTAGAGAAGAAGCTCGTCAAATGTCAGTCAGCTGGGAAACAATAAGTTTAATTTCAGATGTATTGATTCGAGTCCACCTTCCTTCCTTTGGAATGCACTGTTAATATCAGAACTACTGGTTAAGAAAGAAATACTTGGCAAGCATTGAATATATCCAAGAAATACTTAGTTCCTTCAGATCCAAGTTCTACCAGTTTCTACCCAAGGAGTCTGTTCTATCCAAATCGAATTCCTGCAGACTTTCAGGGACCCTTGGCCAATGGGAGTTATCAGGAAGATGTACTTAAAGTGTGTTCAAGGTCCCTAGTTCCTCTGTCCAGCACTGTCGAGTCGCCATCACTTAGCTGTGTCCAGCTGTGAGTGCAGTTCTGCACCCAGCTCCCTTCTCGGGCTTGCAGACGTGGCTTTCCCCAGTCATTGCGTCTACAAGCCCAGAGTGAGGCACAGCTCTCTAGCTTCCCTCGCTGGCCCATAGCACTGCAGTAACTCCTTGGTGATTTTCCTAAATGATGCCCAGATCTTGTATTCATCCCTTTATTAAACAGCCCTCTAGTCTGTAATCGCTCGTCCAATTATTATCTTATGGGACTCTTAATAATTTAATTATTACATTGCACTGTCTTTGATTATTTAATGTATGGAGTGCCTTATCCTTGGGCTACATTTTCATAATACATCATCTACTTGCAGATAATATCATGTTACATATTTGATACAGTCCATGTTATTTCTTCCCAAATGAGTGCCAGAAAAGGCTCGGGCTTATTCATAGCCATAGCTCTGCATTTTTATTGCGATCGTTCTAGAATCTTGTGCAGATAGACTCATGGACTTGGAACAGCTCATACGACATTTCCACTTTGTAAATAAGGAGATGAAGATGGAGAAAGGGGCAGGCCTAGGAGAGGGAGCGGACATGTGTCTCTGCCTACGTAACTGTGCCCTTCTCGGTGGTGCGTTTTCTGTTGACTTTGAAGTCTTTTTAGTCTTGTTTTCAGAATGTACCAAAACCTTGTTTAATAATCCTTCTCAGTTCAAAATAATCTTGCAATACATTTCCATAATTTCTGGGGTCACTTGGTATTTTTGACTTGTGCGAACGCTTGCTTTTGTTTCCTGGCTTGCCACAGCCAAGAGCTTAACAAAGGCTTCTTTCTCCATTAAAAATGCACTTCAAAATGAATGTGATCAAGTCTGTGTACACAATCCCTCACTGAAGTGACACTTCCATTTTCCTGAGTTCCTCTTACTCAATATTCATGTGCTAAAATGATGCTTATTTTTGATTTCAACATTCAGTGATCTGATTCCATGAAAATGATGCTGTCACTTGTTACTGAGACACCCCTGAATATTGACTTTTTAAAACCTTCTCGTACAAAATCAATCAGCTCAAGAAATACCGCTGGAGTTTAAAAACTTTTTTTGAACATTAAGATTTTAAAGGATGGTGGAAACAACTTAGGTTGTAGAAATGTACACTTACTTTAAATCATCAATTTGGTATATCAGAAATGATAATTACTCCATCTCACATAATTAAGAAAATCACTTGTAAATTTCCTTTCAAATAACTCCATGATGTGCATATCTTACTTTTGAAAGAATCTATCTGACATGAATGCCAAAAAATTTTAAAGTGAAGCTTTTACTATAACAGACATTTGTGTTAGAAAATATTGACAATGTTGTCATTGATAATAGTAAATAAATTTCTAGTTTGGAGCTTAGAATATTTTTTTTGACTTTGAAAAATGTTGATCCCCTGTCTACTATTTATTGACACAATTTAGTGGTTAGTCTATAACATTTTTCTAAGTCAACTCATTTTTGTTCTTCATCAAAGAAAATTTTATCTGTGTTCAATTACTAACTCCTTATGGCCTATGCATTATATATATATATATATATATATATATATATATATATATATATATATATATATATA
>PVIJ01019278.1:0-23978 GCA_004024925.1 Scalopus aquaticus
GGGACCATGGAGATGGATCACGGGTGAATTGGTGGTGGGCTGCCCAAGGGGAATACAAAATGTAAAAGACATAAATAACAATAAAAAAAATAAAAATAAAAAGATCACCAAAAAAAAAAAAAGTTGACAATTCCTTTTTGCTGTATGTGACCATTTAAATTTTAATAAGCTTAAATCTATTAGCTTCTGTCACCTATTTCAGAAGTATACTACTTGGTGCACGTTGAGATAAACTTGTAATCACTTTTTGGCAGAAGAATTAGCCTGAGAAAAGGTTTGTGTCTGGTTGTCTAATCAACCTTTCTGACTTCTCAAATACAGAATAGCTAGTTTGACAACACTAAGTAAATTAGTTACTTCAGGTCTTTCATCTATAAAGAACCTGATTTGAATGACTTATAGAGTCCCTGCTGGTTCTTATATTGTAATGAATATTAATTTTGCAGCAAATTTAATTTCAAAGTAGTAATTCTGTTATTAATCCAATCCAATTTATGTTGCAGGAATAATACATTGCTTTGATTTATCACCTAATTTATATTAAAAATCTAGAGATATTAGAAATCTTCTGCATATACCTAGTTCATTTAAATCATAATTAAAGTATTAAATATCATTTGACCTTTAAAATCACTAGTAGAGAGTTATGTTATTCGTACATTATTTTGTGATCAGACCATGTATGTGTAGAAGATTCCCTAGTTATGTTTTTAAATGGGATTATATGTTTAGATTTCTTATAAAAATTCAGGTTTTAAATATCTTCTATATAAATTATCTCACTGCTTGCTAAATTTCAACTGAATAGATATAATATTTTAGAATGCAATTAAATCAAATGTTCTTTGGGGAATAAAATTGCTTTGCCTTGATATGAATTTTCCTTAAATTAGCATACTAAAATTGTAGAGTTCTTTTTTTAATTATTATTTTTCATTTAGGCAAGTGCCCATGAAATGATGTTACAACAGAAACTACATTTTGCAAATAGAGTGATATTACAGAAGACAAAAAGCTGAAACATATATAATCTTATTCTCAAGTTAGTGTCCTTTCCAGAAAAATTGATAAAATTCTTTCTACAAAAATTTAATTCAGTCATTACATATTTATTGAGCATCTGTTATCACCAGGCACTATTCTAAAGTGCTGTGAAAGGGTAGTCAATGATGTAGGCAAGGTGTCAGCCAAGAAGGAGTAGGCAATTACATGAGGGAAGACTTACAATAAGTAACTTTAAAAAAATAGTGCTAGAAACAAAGTAAAACATGACATAAACACAATAATAGTGACTTAGAGGTCCCTTTACCTTGACTGGACAGAGATGAATTCTTTCCAGTGGTGAAATATAAACTCATATTTTTATGAGAATAAAGCCAACCTGAAAAAGATGAAGGAATTCTTTCAGGATAAGGGAACAACTAGTGTCAAGCCTTATATACTATAATGTACAAAGAAGAGTGTGTTAAGGTGCTTAGGACAAGGGGCTATGGGAATGCAGAAGTGTAAGGACATACATGGAAGTGGAGATAAGGGATTTATGAAAATACTGCATACAACCCTCATGTTCATGTAGGTGTTCATCTAACAGACATGCTTACCAATGCCAAGGAATAGAAACCAAGCTCCAGAGATCAACTGCATAACACGGTGTAAAGACTTAACATTTCTTGTGCCGGCTATATTCTGTGCCACCGCATGAATGATATAAGCATTCAATAAAACACACACAGCTCCTGAACTACTGGATATATTTTAATGAAATTTTAAATGCATAGAGATTAAAGCTTCTAGACCGAGTACGATCAAAGAAATAGTTCCTAATAGTTCCAAATAAATCCACCGTGGCATGAAAAACTGGATACTAGATGAACACATGAATACATGAATACGCGAGCGGAGCAAAAAGTGTTAACAATAGTTTTGTGTACTCCAAGCTGTTAAGAAGGTTAAGTCTCATATTAAGCATTCTAAGCACAAAACAACACACAAGAAATTATTATTAAGAGCTAATGAATGTTTATTAACTTTACTATGGGGTGCTATCCTGGGAGGATGTATATGCTCAAACTCATCAAAAATGTGTATGTTAACAACATAGTGTTTGTTTTAAGGATACCTCAATAAAGCTCAAAAAAACTAGCAAAAGCATAAACTAAGAATTCTAATACAAAATCACAATCACACATAATATAGTGAGGCCTAAAATTTATCAAAGCAAAATGGAAAAGTAACATCTGGAGATCTTTAGTGGACTTTTTCAAAAAATATTACAAAACACAAATGCAAGAAAGTTAACTATAGAACAGAAACTACCAGAAGGGGAGGAGGAGGAGCACCAAGAAAGAGGGGAGGGAGCACAGCAGACTATGGAGGTGGGCTCTGAAGAGTTAGATGGTGGATGCAATGTGGTAATAATACCTAAAAGGGGAGCTCCTGTACTTCTAAAATACCAACAACATTGTAGAACAATGTCACCCCCAATAAAATAATAATGATAAACTCAAACTTAACTACTTGGGTCAGTCTTACATGCATATTCAGGAAAAAAAAATGACGAACACATTTTCACCGTTTTCAGAACACAGAACAAGTAGTTCTCCTTAATGTTCAAGATATTAATAATTTCAGGAAAGAAATCTAATTTCAATTCTTAAACTTTCCTGTGAAAAATCATTCCTGTGAAAATGATTTTTTTAACATTCTTTTAGCAAATCCTCCCATCTCTGAATGTTCTAAGGAATAACTGTGAATCTTTGAGAATTATTCACGAAAGCATTTGTATAATGAAGAGTGAAAAGACATCTTAAAGCTCACCTAATTCAAAACTCTCATTTTACATGAAGAAGCAGGCCAAAGAGAAGGACCTTGCCCAAGATCCCAATAATAACTGGAGAAATTATCAAGACTTAAATCTCTTCCTCATGATTCCCAACCCAGTGCTTACATGTCTCTTCTCATATTCATTCCTTAAGTGTTCCAAATCAGTCTGACTTTTAACAGTCTATCTGAGAAGCAAGATACATCCTCATATATAATAATTCTTTGTTATATCTAAGCTGACCCAGGCAGATACAACACAGTAAAATATGAACTGTATCAGATGTAATTTTATTAAAATAAAATGTTAAATATGAAAATATGTGAAATATTTTCACACTTTGGAATCAGGTATGATTCAAGGTCATTTTTCTAAATAACAGTACACTCATTCACTTGCATTCAAGACACTGTCAAAGGGTGAGAGGAAAGAGTGAAATATTGGTAAGATTTGGAACCACACACTTAGTTATCTAAAATAACATACTATCCTAGTGTTAACTTAAGATTTTGAAATTTAACTTAATTTTGCCTAAAAACACTATGTTAAAAATGTGCAATTGCAACTTTTAAATATTTAATGGAAAAGTAATTACAATATTGGTAGGAACCAAATATACAAGACTTTTATTTCATATTACTTTGATTTGATTAAGAATGGTTGAGAAAATGCATGTTTTTAATTAATTTTTAAATATAAGAATATTTACATGAAAGCACAGCAGGTGTGTTCTCAAAGGAAGATTAATTGATTTCTTCAAAAATATTACAGCTCTTTTAAAGCTGTTCTCATTGTGGCATCTGTACACAACTGTCTAATTTTCATCTTCTTGAATGTAAAATAGAAACAAAAATCACTATATGTCTTATTTATTCAGCTCACAAATTGACTTACAAACTGCAGTTTGTATGTGAATCATCTCATTTTTCACTTAACAATCAATTACTCTTGGATAGTATGCCTAAATTTGACAGAGGCAATGACATCAGCATTCAATTTAATGAGGATGTTATTGCAGGGTGAAGGAGTGAAGAAAGAACAATGAAATCTTGACCAGGTTCTAAGAATCCATATCATTTCCTTTGACTGCTAGCTAATTGAATTCGTTTTTTTTTTTTTTTTAACATTTTAAAGTGACACACTTATTAGGAAAAGGAGAAAGGAAAAGAAAGGCACCAGTATGGTAATAGGTGAGCAGGAGACTAGCTAAATGTGTGGCTGAGGGGTATGCAGGGATCCCCAAATTTGCATTCTGTAAAGGGATATTCCACCATCTGTACACACGAAGGCAAGACTCAGTATGAAAGATCTTCAATAGAATTAGTGTGCATAGAGAGAGAGAAGTTCCTAATGAGAGTCTCTAAATTACACATCAAATTACCCTCCCCTCCTGGGCAAATGCTCAGTCAAACAGGGTCAGCTCTAAGAGTAGCTGCTGAAGTCCCAAAGCTTGCCACAAATCTAGGGTGCCTTCTTGGGGGAGCCACAGACAAGAGCCAAAAAAAAACAAAAGAAGCAAAATAAAAGTACAACGTTATCAGAGGCCAAAACCTCTGTCAGCCTCCCCACATCTCTCACCCACATTTCTTTTCCAAGTATCTCCACATGTCTCTCCTCCACATGTCTCTTCCCTTGTCTTTTTCCTAGCAGCACCATGGTGCAAGTCGAGCAGCAGGAATGAGAGCTGTCCTCGCCTACCCCACTGTGATCAGTGTTACATAGCCTCACCTGGCTGCTCAGCTCCACCCATTATTAAGTGGGGAGGGGAACTTGGGACCTACCTCCACTAATACTTTTATTCCATTTATTTGCTTTTCTGTTTCTTTTCTCTCTCTACATAGGATTCACTTTTGTTGTAAGAAATACTGTGGCAACTTTCAAAATCAGAGACACTTTCCATTGAGGTGAACAGGGCTGAGGTTGATACTGGTGGTTCGAACTATAAGAAAAAGGGAAAGTGAGATGTGGTTTAGCAAAGTGGAATAACACCGTACAGAGAACAGAATAATAGATTGACCAGTCACGGTCTCAATATAAAAAGGATACTTAAATTCTCTAACATTTGATTGACATAACTATGAAATTACAACCTTGGACTCATCTTTTATCTTCTTACATTGTTTTGATCTTACAAGTTTCTAGAATGAGAGCCTTCAGTTAATTGAGAGACAATCTAATCTCCATAGACACTAATGTGGTCCACAGAGGTCCTGACTTAGATGAAAATCTTTAAGCATCACTTTCTATTCAGTGTCTCTTTAAGGTTTCTGCCCCAAAACAAAAATTTAATACTCATTCTAATATTTCAGTGGGTAGGGAATTTGTTCCATATAAACAGAACAATAGCTGCAAATCACGGTTCAGTAACAGCTATTGGGAACCTCATCCTCTGAATCACAGGCTAATGTTCTTTGGATGACATCAAATGATATCCATCCTGCTTCCAACTAAAACAATTTGTCTTTGATACATAGACTCCTCAACATCAATACAATACGGTTCAATATCACTACCCAAGATCCCAGTTTTGGGATTTTTAAGATCCCTCATTACTATAAACTCAGGATGGTTTCTCTGGGGTCAATCCCTAAGTCTTAGGAAAGACACCTATGTTTTATTTCTAAACAAAACATTACAGGGAGGTAACAATTAATATTCTTTTTAAATAACTATTCCTCATTGATATGTAGTATACATGCAAATATATACTATACACTGCCCCCAAGTAAATAAAAATTTCAAAGATAAAATATGTATATGCTTTCCTATTTGCTGTTAAAGGCAGGTAGCAGCCTATCTGTCTCTCAGTTCAGACAGTGGTGTCTCACACACTGTCCTTGTGAGTTCAATAAATCTGACATTTGTCTCACTGAGCTGATGTAATCCACATCTCACCTTGCTTCAATTTGTCTGGATTCCTTTGATCACAATTGCCATCTACTGATGCTTTTGTACGTAACTAAGAAAAACATGTTTTGGATCCTGACTTCGACTTTCTTCCAAAATGCCAATATGACGTTTTTTATATAATTCGACTGCCAATCCCTCAGTAGCTTAATCATTTCTAGTACATTCTATTTATATATGTTTAAATTGCTAATAATTTTCTACTCCTTAAAAAAAGTACTATTTTTCTTCCTGCATCAAATTGCCTGTCTTCTATTAAACTAGCAATTGTTATTCATCCTTTTATAAAACAAAGCTGTTCAAAGCTAGCACAGCCACCGGACTGCTAGATCAGGCCACAGTCACACTGAGATCCATTATCTCAAAACACAGTTTTTAAAGATCCAAAAAGTTATCTCAGGTAAAACCTTAGGGAAAAGTCCACTTTAAAATATTCTGTTTAGGCTGTACATTTTTTTCTTAACTTTGTCCTTAACCTTTTAGATAGATCTAGGACCTTGACATTCTGGAAGTTTCCCAGCTCTTGCCATTGAGAAAGAGATGTCTCTATAAGTCTGTCCCAGGAAAAAGTGACATTTTTAACTGTTGTGACTAGAAAAATGAGTGATGTAATTGTTGGAATTCTTGCTTAACTAGTGATGCCTTAGGTAAATCACTTCACCTTTCTCCTCCTCATCTGTTTCTTTACTTGTGGAGTGAATGGAGATTACAGGTATATCTTCTGTTCTTGCATGTAATAGACTAGGAAGCTAATATGAGAAAAATAACATGTGACAGTTCTGTAAGTGGCTATTGAAAATGAAATGCAATAGAGACATAGTAATAACAAATAAAACTGAATAGTCTCCAAAAGAGGTGTTAAAAATGTGGCTAAATGTGTATACTTCAGTGAGCCTGGTTGCTATCTTTGAAATGAGACAGATCTGGACATTCTTTGATTAATTTGACAGTATTGTTGTGAGCGTCTCCAACCTTAGCATACAAAAGTCTTAATACATAATTTTTGTTTCTACCTTAGAAATTATCATTATTTCAGGAAAATAAATGAGCCAGACTTAGCCATATCTGAAGACAGTGGGAATTAACCAGTTTCCTTAATTCTAATGCACAGAAATTAATTTATAACATAATGAACAAGCAAATAAGCTTAAATAAGGTGGTTTTCTGTACAAGCATTTGTAGCATTGTTTATGTTAATTATCAGGATAAGACGCTTAACCAGAAAAATCTCCACAATAATTTTATTCTATTCAGAGACAAAACTGGGTAGAACACATAATGGTCATTGTCATTTTTCCATCTCTAAAAGACATTAATCTGAGACATACTGTATTATTTTCTTTGACTAAAACAAATGACCACTCCAATGACAGACACTACATTCCATCATATAAATGTTTTTATCCATTCACTGGCACTGTTACTGTTGACTATCTTTAAATAGCACTACATGTAGATTAAGTCAAGCTCACGAATAAAATGAAAATGTAGACATAAATGTCAAAACTGAATTTAGAAACCTAATGCAAAGGAAATATAATTCAGTAAAGGGGTATCTGAAGATTCATCTTCCATTTCCAAAATGTAACATAGAAATAATTTAAACAGCCTGCCGAACATAGAAAAATGCTTGAGAAATATAAAAGAGGGATGATAACATACATTGGATAAGATAAAAATGTCTCACATAGCCTATTTAGAGTTCCAGAAGAAAATAACATAAAGAATGGAGAAAAAGCAATAGTTGAAGAAAGAGGGCAGAGATGTGTGGATGATAATGGAAAACAGCACTCCTCACGTTTAGTTACATAATCAATCCTAAGAAAAATATTTATTTTAAAAACTCAAATCTGGAATGTCATAGTAAAATTTCAAAGACAAAAGCAGATCTATAATTAAATATTAGTGACATGGAATTTCAGAAGATAGTGTGATTATCTTTATAGTGATGTGAATGAAAATAAAAAAGGTAATCCTGGAAATCTACACCTGGTGAAATTAGTTTTCAGAAATGAGGATAAAATAAAAGTATTTTCACACAGGCACTAGGAAAATACGTATTCTATCAATAGATGCTAAATAAAGGAATGTTCTATTAAAAAAGAAAATTAATTCCAAAGTAATATCTAAGGTAGCAGAAATTATGAGGAAGGAAAATTACATATGTCAGTAAAATTAAAAACAAAAAATAAATATAATAAATAATACCCAGTTTACAAAATTAATCACTTAACGTAGAAAAAAGAATTAACCAACATATAGAAAAGTGGTATATGAGAGTATTATGGAAGTAAGGAATTGGACGAATCAATCTTCTTTGTGTGTATTCTTTGGTAAGAAACTAGCTTTAGGATTTATTATAATATATATGAGAATTTTATAAATTACAGAAAACCCATTAAATTTAGAGGTATATTTGAGACAAAATCTAACCTACTTGGTAGAAAAATTACAATGACTAATAAATAAATAGAGGAAAGATATTTTTAAATGGTCTAAAAGAAAGTCATAATAATCATAAGTAGTATCAATAGCATATCTAAAACACAGATTGTCAGACTATATTAAAAAGTTAATGGGCAACAAAGTATAATTTGAATTACAAATGAGAAATGCTCAGTCATTTCTTCAACTATAGGTTTTTCCATTTCTCACATTTTTCCCTTTAGATGATTCAAGTATGCTAGATTTTTCTTTTTTTTAAAATGTTTGCGTAGAAGAACTGGGGTGTCGTCCAAAGGTGTGGGGGTTGAGAGGATTCACCAGAGACAGAGTGGGGAGCAGAGCAGGTGGATCTACTGAAATACACTGCTGAGAGGAGCACTGGGGGAGAGAGGAGAGGTCTGCTGTGCCATGTGGGTGAGTTTCCTGGCCTCAGGGATTGAACTCAGACAATAGGGCTGATAGTGCTGAGACTTAACCCCTAGGCCACCAGGGAGGCCCATGTTAGATTTTTCTTCTTTATATTTACTAATCTCTTATATTTTTGGCTTCCTTATTTTTCTGTTATAATCTGATTTTTAAGTAGTTCCTATATATTAATTCTATACTCAGCTGGTTCTTAATTACTGTGAACATAGTGTAAAATTTTCTCGACCCCCTCCCCTTTGATTAGCAGGCAAGAGAACAAAGTTATCTGCATAAATTTAAAGTCAGAAGAGGCTCCACCCTTTAGTCCTGCATACATCTGTTGCCTAAAGGTAAACTTGCCTTTCAACACACGCTAATGTCCAAGGAGGCAGATACAGGAAATTTTAACAATGGGTGTCTAACATTTGCATTTCCACAATGTATTCTGTACTAATCTGGGAATGAATTAAGCACCAGAATTTGCCTTCCTCTGCCCACAGACAGCATCAACATATCTTTACATTTTTAATGACTCAATGTTCTTACCTATATAAAGTAAGTTCAAATTTGTGCTAGTTGGAAAACAGTTCTCAGAGTAAAATCCCTCTGACTGCGTCTCGGAGTTTGGGTTTTCACTCTTGATTCTTTCATAAAGTCATTAAATTTTGCTTGCCCCAAGTTACTGAAATTTATACTAATACGCCTAATACTGGGCTAAAGGGGCTTCAAAATTTGGCCAAAGGCAGTGCCCAAATTGCTTACCAGTCACTATCTTGGTTCTGCACACGTGTGCACAGTTGCAGGACTACTCAGGCTTAGGGAACAATAGCAATGGGATTTATTTAACAAATAGGGAAAAGCAAAGAATTACTAAAGTCAACGTATGGCCGTTTACCTTACTTAAAACAATGTCCAGTCCTTTAAGTCCCAGAAAAGTAACAGAGGTGGTGTCTTCCCGCCACTGCTGATGTGGAGCTCCTCTTCCAAACAATAGGCCATGTTTCCAAAATGGAATCTTTCTGCTTCTGTAGACGTGCAACAGCCAGAGCATAGGCCAGGTTCCAACTCACAAGGACGACACAGAACACAACCAGAGATGCTCCCGAAACTGCCATGGTGTACCAGCACAGCACCAGGCCAACAACACTGCAAATAGCAACTACAGCGGCCAGAGGACCCAACAGACTGCACTGGCGCATTTTAGGAAGGCGCCTGCTCTGGGCCTCTGCCTTCTTCCTTCGGCTGCAGTAAAGACAAAACTGGGAGCAGTTTCCATCGCTCGGCTATTTGCAAAGCCTCCAAAGTCCCTGAAGATTCCAAAAATGCTCAATTTGAAACTCTACATCCCGGCGGCTCGAGTCTGATTTCCAAACTCTCAATCTCGGCTGCAGTAAAAACAAAACTGGGAGCAGTTTCCATCGCTCAGCTACTTGCAAAGCCTCCAAAATTGCTGGCCCCAAAGTCACTGAAGAGTCCCAAAAGACTCAGTCTAACACTCTACATCCTGGTGGCTGTTGCTTCTTTTCCTACATCATAGCAACTGCTTCCTCTATTCCTTCATTGTGGTGACTGCTTCTTCTTTTTCTACATCATGGCAACTGACTCTTTATTTCCTACATCATGGCTACTGAATTCCCCTTCTCCTTCAGTCCCTTTTATTTCTCATCAGACACTCCAGCCCAAACTGCAAACTTAGCATTTTTCCCTGGGGCTATTCATTAACATCAGCAACCCCTCCAGGGGGCACCACCTTTATCAGACTTTGGACTCAGCCCGGTTACAAGCCCACTCATTGAATTGTTTTGATTATTTTACTTTTCATTTTTAGAAATATTGTTTAGTTGTTTTTCACATCTCTTTGGTCATTTTTTTATAGTTTTATCTTCCTTTCTCATAATTTCAAACCTTTTTAGCGAACATGATTTTATGTGGCTGTGTTACAGAAGATGCTTTCTCTTTTCATCGAAAGTCAAGTTTCTTTGCAGGTCCCTTCTGAATGCTCCATCACTTGCAGACCCAAGATTTGTCCCTTATCCTAAATAGCTGAGCTTGAGTTTTCTTGACCTCAAGACTTCTTGAGATCCTAAAGCAGAAGCCAAGTTCTTTTTTTTTGTGTCAAATGCCCTCAGGCAAAATCCCTTTCAGTTCTGGGTTTACAACTCTGAGCCCTTACATACAATTGTTTTTGGCTAAAATAATTCTAACTTTCCTGAGAGATTATGCTTTTAAAGATATGCATTTGTAGGAATATTTAACAATGTGTTTAATTTCAGGATAAGAGTGATATGCTTTAAAAGTATATGAACACAGACTTTCACTCAAATAAAACTCTATGTCTGAATGGTTTCAAGTGTTAATTCTATTAAATTCCAGAAAAGAAATATCACAAAATTACAGAGATTTTATTTTCAGAAAATAAAGGAAAGTGCACTGTCCAAATAACTTTATGAGGTTAATATTAATCTAACACTAAAACATGACAAAAACATTGCAAACAATGAATAATTACAACACATTATCACTCATGAACATAGGCGCAAAAATCTTTAACAAAATGTTATAAAATTATATCCAACAATGTATAATTTATAATACAAAAAAGCAATTAAATTTTATACCAGAAATACAATATTGATTTAACAATCAAACGTCAATCCATGTAACTCACTATTTTAATAAATTTTTTAAAATGAGTATTTCAAGATATGCCTTTAGCAAAACTCAACACCAATTCACGATAAAATTCTTAGCAAAATACGAATAATAGGATCATCAAAGATGTGTTCCCAACATTATACTAGTGGTGACAGGCTGAACGGTACTGGAGGTTCTAGCAACTGGAATATTGAATGTAAAAACAAAAAAGTGTATAAATTTCAGAAATCAATACATTAAACTGCCCATTTTGGGATGTGTTGTTTTTGCTTATAAAAAAATACATCAATAAATCTGCAAAACAACTATTAGAATTAAGGAATGAATTTAACAGGCTTGCAGGAGAGAGTTAATATGAAAATATTTTCCTTCTACATATACTAACAGCAAAAATATGTAAAATACAATGTTTTTTAAAATCCATTTTACTAGATAAATACAACAAAAAACTCACAAAATCTACACACTAAAAATGACAAAATATTGTTGAGAGAAATTGAAGGCCTAAATAAATGAAATGATATATTTGTTAATGAACTGAGTCTCAATAACATTAAAATGTCAATGCTCCACAAAATAATCTACACATTCTCTGCAGTTCCAATCAAAACCTGTAAATGTGTTTGTATGACTTAATAAGCTGATTCTAAAATTTGTATGTAAATTCAAAGAAACTGGCATTACCTTGTCAAGCACTTTCTTACAAAGAATAGTGTTAAAATAACTATCATGCTTGACTTCAATAATTAAAATAAAGCTACAGAAATCAAGACACTTGAAACTGACAAAAGGTTAGACATATAAAGCCCAAACCAAAATGGAGAGTAGATTCATACAAATGTATTTAGCTGATTTTTAGCAAAGTTGCTAAGGTACTCCAACATATAAAGAAATTATGTTCAGTAAATACTGCTGTCACAATTATATTTACATATGAATTTAGAAAATAAGATGAGATACTTATAACATAGGCTGGAAATTATGCATAGACCTAAATGTAAAAGCAAAAATTATTAAATTTCTAGAGGGGTTAAGTAAAGGTTTCTTGGAAGACATAAAGTATTAACCACTATAAAAATATTGACATAATAAACATCATCAAAATTTAAATCTTTTGCTTCTTGACATCACTGTCAAAAGAACAAAAGGTAACTCACAGGTGGGGAGATAATATGCATAACATATATACTAAAGTAAATAAAAAGAACCCTCATAACTGAAAAATTAAAGTGCAAACAGTTGTCAAAATTGGCAAAGGCTTTTAAAGAAACACAGTGGCAAAGAATATTTACAAATGGTCAATAAGCACCTGAAAGATTCATAGCATCACTAGTCATCAGTGAAAAGCAAATATAAAAAACACGAGTTGATGCCACAAATCTTTCAGAATGGCTGTGATTAAAGACTGGGGAAAAAAATGTTGGTGAGAATGCTTGATTGTATCATCACCATATAAGAATTGAGTTAAAAGCTATATAGCCAAGTCACCTATTCCTGATTGTCTTGGTACTTCTAAGGTATGTGCTTTCAAAATCATTGGCTAATGTTTTTATTAGAACAGGGCTACAGTATTTAACATATATGTGTCTGTATTTTCCACTAGGTTGCTAGTTAACTACAGGATGCATGTTAGCTTGTCTTTTTGTCTCTTTTATTCCACAGTACCCAACATAGTGCTTGGCAGAGACAGGTACAGAAGGAAAAGAGGAGAGGGAAGGTAAAAGTGTAGTGAGTAAGAGAGGAAGGGAGGGAGTGAGAAAGAGAGAGGGAGAGAAGGGAAGGGAGGTACACCACATTTTATTTAGTATTTTATTATTTGAATATTTCCTCTAATCAGAAGCAAACAACATTTCTGTAAGATTATAAAGCCAGCACAGTAAAGAAAAATAAACCTACCTCCCAAAAGACTAACACCAGGCACCGGATTCATTCTCAAGTAATTATCCAGTTAATTTATCCAGATAAGTGTTAATTTGTCTACAAGACTGACTACAAGCTGAAAGCCAGTTTAGACAATATTAGCAGCCACTTCACGGGGAACTTCACAAGTGCTCATTTGTGCCTGCCCTTGTGAAGTTCCTACAGTGAATTTGGTTTGGGGACAAGCAATGTGCAGCCTCCCAGCTGGGCCACTGTCCCCAGGCTGGAGGCTCTAGTAAGCGAGGTGACAGGCTCAGTGCTTGTCCTGGGCAGCTGCAAAGTGAGCAGAACTCTGCACTCTCCTGCCAGACTCTTAACAGAGGCCAGTCACAAATACAAATACAGTCCAGATGAACTCAGGAACACAACACTTGTTAAAGACTGCATCCTTGAGGTGGGTCCTTGCGTGGGAACCTGGGGTGAATGCACATATCAAGGAAGGGCAAGGGGCAGGAGCCTTTGGTTGCCAAGTCTATCTCATGGGTCAACCTAGTCACATCTCAATGGCCTCTCCACCAGTCACTTGGACTGCCTGTTGGCTTCATGCAGCAATTGCACAATTAATCAAATGCCTGTTCCCCTTGTGAACCCCTCTTACTATCCTAGAAACATCATCTTTTCTTGATGTGCTGGAGGAATTAAGAGAGACTATACCTCTGCAGCATAGTTCTGACCACTGTTACCTGAGAGTTTTAGAATATAGCCTCATACTTAGAATTATAACTGAAACAGAAGGGGTCAAGCAATGCTGCAGAAATGAAATCAGGTAATAGAGATAAAACCCTTATTACTTCTTCTATTGGCAGCAAGAGTTTTCACTGTGTAGTGTCCTAGCCATGTATATATACATTCAAAAAAAATACATATGATATATATATCCCTTATCCAAGAAAAGAATGAGAAGCAAAGGGGAAGAGAGAAGCAATGAAGTCATAGACGTGCAGCAATCTGGAGGTAGAAGCAGCCATAAGTATCTCCTATTTAAGTCTCATTTTAAAGATGAATAAAGAAACTTGAGAGAAATAACAACTATCATAACATTGTAGAAAAAAATTTTTTTAAGATTTATTTATCTATGCATACAAGAGCTGGGGTGCAGACCAGAGGTGTGGGGTGGTGAGAGGATTCACCAGAGACAGAGTGGGGAGCAGAACAGGCAGACTGACTGAAAGATACTGCTGAGGGGAGCAGTGGGCGAGGCAGGAGAGGTCTGCTGTGCCATTTGGGAAGTTCCCTGGCTGGAGACTGAACCTGTGCTGCAGTGACTGTTGATAGACTCACAGTGCAGATATTTAACCCCCTGCACCACCCAGGGAGGCCCACATTATAGAAAAACTAAAATGATATTTTTATTACAGAACCATTAATAGTGATTTCACTTGTAAGAGAAACAGGTTAAATTAGTTCCACAGAAGAGGTTAACTTGAGTTATACTCATTTTTTCTAAAACCGTTGCAGTTGCTATTTCCTCTGCCTATTTTCTAGCTCCTCCTCCAGAATTTAATATCATGGTGGTGGAAATATGTCTTACTCACAGCTGACTCCCTGTGTCTTACAATTGTGCACACAAAGATCAAGGACTCAGCAACAACATGTTGAATTAAACAAATAGATAAATTTTCTAAGCAACTCATAAAAGTCACTGTAACAGGACATTCTAACACTGTCCCCATGTCTCCTCATGCACCTATGCACACGCATACAGAATCCACACTGACACTACAAGCACACTGGCACACCTATGCAAGATTTTTGGTCCATATCAAATTCAGCAAAAACTAAGTTTCAAGATTAGTAAATTCTGTCCATTTGGGTACAGGAAGGGCTCAAGCCATGGTCTTTGACTTTAGTGAACCCATTGCCTAGATATAATAAAGGAGGAGAGAACCTCCTCTGATTCATGCTTAAGCATCACTGACTGTTTGGCTTTACCCATGAAGGGTTCTAGAAGAGATAAATCAGCAACATATCCATAAATAGTAAAGAATGGAAAGTAATATTCCAGATAGAGGAAATGACACAGAAATGTCAAAAAGAATCAGGATGAAATGTTTGCAAAAGTCAACATCCAGGTTCTGAAAGGACTCAAGACATGGAGGCAAGTTCACTGGCTAGATATGCCTACTTTTGGTGCTATTTGAATGCTAGTCACAGACTTTTGGAATGTATTTTCTTGTTTGTGCATTCTCTTTGCTTACAGAGCAAAATATTAAACAGTAATTTTATGCCATTCATTTAACATCAGGTATCATTCTAAGGATTTTGAAAATCATATTTCTTGTTTAATCCTTTCAATCAATCTGAAAATAAAATTATAGACTTGAGAAAACAGATTGTTAGAAGTTGAAAGGGTCAGATTGTTTGACCTGAAAGGTTAAAGCATCTTGTAATTGCAAACAATAGTTTCTAAAACAAGTTTCCTGATTTAGGGTTCAGGGTTTGTTCTATCCCACCTACCCTGGCTACATCTACAGTCAAAAATATTTCCTTGGAGACATAATTTACAAGAGACTTTGTAAGAAAAAAAATTTAGTATTGGAGTTCATTTAGGACTCTTCTACAAAAAAGAAAAGAGGAAAAGAAATAATGAGAGCCTGAACTAGAACAAGGGAATGGAAATGGAAGGACAGATGGGCTAGGTAGTATGAGGTTATTACACAGACCACTGGACAACTGGGTATTCTCCCTCTGGGGTAGTTTAATTTTGAAAAGGAAATAAAAGAAAATTGTGTTTCCTTATTATTTATTTATTTGGTCAACTAGCTTAAGGGAAGAAAAATGAAAATAGCAGAATATAAAAGCAGGTGCCAAGAAAGACTTTTTAAAGAAATGGGCATTATAACTTCTTTCCTTCCCTATCCTTCTTAAAAAAGAGACATAAAAGCTTTCAGTGTTTGTGGGTTTCCAAATCCACCCACTTACACCTGTTCAGAAACATCTGTTTTCTTGTAAAATGGAAACTGCAAAAAATAAAAAGGCCAGCTAATAATAACATGGTAAAGAGGAAAGTTTTTTGTTAGTTTATTTAGTTTTATTTTGTTTTCTAGGCTAACAATGATAATTTTTAGAATGATATGTTTTTAGAACTCAATTGGACATCATTGGTTGGAACTATGTATGGATTTAGATTCTTGGTATTTCCTTATTTGTTAATATAGTTAGTGCATTTGTTATTTTCATATATTTTTACAGATGTTAGATATGTTTATGGATATGTTATAAATATTTATAGATATGTTATAGATATGTTACAGGTATGTTAGATATGGGTTTTTCTGGACATTTATGCTATTTTTTAATTTATTAAGGTTTAGAGATTATCTAAATACATTATCTCTACATATGTGTGTGTATAAATGTATCTTACATATGAAAATGACAAAGAAGGAATGAATTGCATTATCTCAGAAAGAGAATGAATTGTATATGCTCAGAACACAGTCAAAACTGCTCATATCTTTTATTTTAGGTCCCCAAAGACCCTAGCAACTCTAAATAAATTGTAATGTAGCACACCACGGTGAATCTTAGCCAACGAATATCTAGCTAAGAAGATGACATAATTGGCCTAAGAAATGAATAAAGGAGACAGTAATAGTCATAGTAAAACCAGGAGAGATACCTTTCAGACAAAGTTAATAAGCATAAAGATTTTGATACCATAATAAGCATGGGATTATGCATGAATAGAAAAAAATCTCACCGTTAATTGTGAAAGGAACAATGAGAGGGGAGTTAGAAAAGTTAATGGGAATAAGAACACTCTTGCTTTGGAAACCCGGGAGGAAATATTTTTTCTATTTATAGTGGGAACTCATTTAAAGTGTTTTATTCAGGAAAGTAACAGGTTCAATTTATGTATCTGAAAGTTCACTCTGATGACTCTGTAGATGATGAATGTGGAGGGTAGGGATAGAAGCAAAGAAACTAGTTAAAAGCCTTACAATAGTCCAGGAAATGATTGAAGACTTGAACTGGAACCTTGAAGGTGATGGCAAGTGTTCACATTTGGAATACACAATGAAGGAATATCATATCCAGTGAAAAATTAGTTGGAGTTTATGTCTCTAATTCATATTCTCAATTGGTCCATGGTGTGCATAATTTCATTTATTTTCAAAAAGCCCAAAATAATCTGTGATGTTTTTAATCATCATTAAATTAATGAAGTTCTTAAAATATAGTAAGAATTGTAATTTCTTTGGTCAATACACAATAGTGTTTAGCACCAGATCTTCTCTATCTAGAAATAAAGTTATTTTTCCCACAAAAGAATACTGACAATATAACATTTACAGCAAACACAATTGTTTGTTGATGTGATTTATTCCTTTTAAAACCTTCTCAGTGTCTTGTTATGTTATTTCCCTGCTTTTAAATTTCATTGAATTGCTAGGTTTTCTTTCACAAAGGTTTTATCTAAAGAATATGTTATCAATGTGAGATCTACAAAATCAGCTCATTATAAACACAGTTATTGAAGAAAGAATTTATTTGACATATACAGGAGATTTAGGCTATGCGTTTATCTGTGCATGAGAAAACCATAACTGAGCACGATAGTAAACATGCCTAATGCTTCAAAAGGAAAGCCTATTCTCAATCTACGAAAATGCCTACTTAGTTGGAACTGCGTAAGCAATTTATATTTCTACTAAAAAGTGTTCAAATTCAAGTAGTGCTTGTGTAATGAGATAGTCTGCATTAAGCTCTAATGATGATCATCACAAGGATAATGTGTGTAATTTATCACACCTGCCATTGAAGGAGCTCTAAGAATTTCAAAAACAACCTCTCATTAATCTATTCATTTAGCTCTTTTCCCCTTGAAACTTTCTCAAGCTATTTAAGAAATTGTGCAGCACCTCCAGAGCAAGACTCTGGAGTCTTCTGTGAAAAGTTTGAGGTACAGGGTCACAAAGATGAAGGATTCCAAGTAAAACTATCAAGATTGGAGAACTCTCAGAAACACGTATGTAATTATATATGTGTTTTGTTAAACTGGGAAACACCCAGTTTAAAATAAATATAAAATAAATAAATATTTTATTTAGATCAAGTTCCTCATTTTAGAAATTGAGCATCCCTGTCTAGCATATTCTTCCTCTGCTTTCCCTGGAGGTACGTGCACTGGAGACCTGGAGGTCCATCACTCTAAAACAAATCGTGGTTTTTGCTCCAGTGCTACGTAATTATATATTCAAAGATTGTTTCCCATGTCACCCAAATTGTTGCTATCTTTATGCATAATATGCTTAGTATTCTAAAATATCCTGAAATAATGTTCATATTGTTAATAATAGAACACATAGAGTCTGAATGTGTTATTTAAGGTATATGCTTTGCTTGCCATAAAATTTTAGGCCAGTCAGAATGTTAACAAATAAGTAATCATTTTTAAAATTTTAGATCCTTTAAGGTATCTATTTATATTATAAGGTTATTGACTCTTAAACATTTGCAGAACATATTTATTTGACATATTATTTAACTCCCCCCAAACTTTAACCCGTAATCAAGGATTTCTTCAAGGATAATGAATACGAAGAAAACTATTCTTGTGTTGAAATATAACTTAAAGCTCATGTGATGGGAAAGAGTTTATACTGGGCAAATATTTAGATACAGGCTTACATTACATTAATTCTTGCAAGTTGTAAACTGGCAATTTTACTGTTGTTACCTCCTTATGTTTTATATTTATAATTTATTTTTTATTGGGGTAATGTTGGCTAATGAAACCTTATATATATTTAGGAGTATAGATTTATACCTCTTCAAATATGTTACCACACCATACCCACCACCAAAATATAACTCTCCACCACAGGTCCATTGGACCCCTCCACCCTTTGCTCCCCACCTTCTGGTATAAGACCTCAATTCTGTGATCAGAATCCAAAGGTTTGGTTTTGGTTGTTGTGTCTATTTCTTTGCTTTGTTTCTAAAAGTAATACTATTGAAAAGTTTTGTGAGGAAATAGAAGTAATTAGATGTAGTTAATTAATTATGTAAATTCCAAATTAAGCATCCAGTGGGTTAGGCAGAATAAAACGTTCTCTTAATTGGAAAAGGACAATCCCAATTAGAAGTGGCATATGTATATACAGATATCTTTTGGAATGGATGGAATCAGAGTACCTAGTTGGATTTTAAATATTGTTTCAAGTGACATTCAAAACATTTCTATTTATGTGGTGATGGAGATGAGCAAATTCCAACCTAACAACTTAAGTAATTTTGCAGTAGTCATTGGGCTAGTAAGTGGGAAGACTAGAATTCAAACATAAGTCTGTAGGATTCAGGTCAATATGATGGGTGATAATTATAGAGCATCACAAGTTTACCTTTCTTATACCTTGTATGCAAAAGCTGTTATTTTTAATTTGATATGCTTGCTGTGTGTTTAGAGTATTATTCAAGTCTTTATATCTATTGCTATCAATACCTTAGAAACACAAGCAAAAAAGCAAGTATTATTTCTGTGTAGAGGTAGCAAGTATAGAAACAAGAGTCAGACAGTTCCCCAGGCATTTACCTATCTTATGTCCATTGATATAGAAGAATAAATCTTCCATTTCTATACTGTGATCTCTCACATGGATCCCCATTAATTGATCCTATAAAATATGGAACAAACTAGATAATATATGGATCTCTCCAAACCTACACATACATAGCAACTTAGAAAGGAGAGAGATACAAAACAAGTAAGAAAGAACTGGCTAATCAAAAACTGATTATGAATTGATTGACTCAACATATGTAAAAATAATTACTACTTTACATAATACACACCATAAATGCCAGAGTAAAAACTTGAAAGCTTTAAAATTTTAGAAGAAAGTAGTGTCAATATAGAAAGGGACTTTTGATAACAGGAATTGAAAAGTATAAAACTTAAAGAAAAAGATAGATTTGAGTACATTAAAGTTAAATATATGTAAAAATATAAGTATAAAAAATTAACGCACATTAAAATACATGGACTTTGAATTCATAAAATCATTACTGGATATCTTTAACATATGTGTGTGTATATATATCATGGATATCTATTATTAATAGACATTAACAACATGTACGTGCACAGGTAGAAAAAGGTCAGCATTTGAGATAATATCTAAGTGTCAGTATGTAAAAGACATACAAAAAGTACAGAATAGGGGCCTCCCTGGTGGCGCGGCAGTTAAGCGCTGCACTGTGGAGCTGTCGACAGAGGCCAGTTCGACGCCCAGCTGGGGAGATTCCCACATGGCGCGGCAGACCTCTCCTGCCTCGCCCACTGCTACCCTCAGCAATGCGTTTCCATCGATCTGCCTATTCTGCTCCTCACTCTGTCTCTGGTGATCCCTCTCGCTGCTCATGCCTCTGGCCTGTGTGCATAAATAAATAAATCTTTAAAAAAAATACAGAATGGAAGATACTTTTGGTGGACTTAAAAAGAGAACTAAAATCTTCCCTGTTTTTTTTTAATATCAAAGTTAATCACTGATAAACAGTTACTCTGCTTAATAGGTGAGTGACAAGAATGTGTTGGAACTAGGTAGAGACAGATGTGGCACAGTATTGTGAATGGATTAAATGCAATCAAATTGTCTACTTTGAAATGATTAATTTTAAGTGATATAAATTGTTCTGCAATAAAAATCTCAGATATTAGAGGAAGAAAATCTTGTTAATTTAATTTTTGAGACTTTTTTCTTAAGTTAAATTCTGCCATAAAAACAGAATAGTTTGATTATAAGTTTAAATGTAGACTATGATCACTAAATCTGAAATAAAAATTAGTGATGCTAAAATTGTAACAACATCAAGGACAGCATAAATGGAATATTTCATCTGTTATCAGCACACTAAGCCAGATTGGTGTCTGATGAAATATTAGGTACACTGGAGAAAATATTTGATTTCCACTGAGAAAGTTTAGGTGACTATCAAACTGGCTTATTTCTTCCCTGGTGGTTACATGTTCAAGGTACAAGAGTTGTTCCATCTCCTCCTCTTTTACTTCTTTCAACTCTCCTTTTATCACCAATTTACCATAATCCCTATGTCACAGTTGAATACAATGGTAATTCCATTATTTCCTCTCCCCCTCTCCAACTCACTGCTCGACAGACTTAAATCCATTCTGATTGTTCAGAAGGCACTTCCTTTTAGATAGTTGGACAGAAAACCCCATAATGCAACAGAACAGCTGCTGGTGCCCCTGATTCCTTGGCTTCCAAATACAGCTGGTGAGAGCCACATCAGTTACGTGACATATACTTCATTTCCCTGCATCATAAAATGAGAATAATTACAGCAATAATACTTACCTCAAGGTTATTGTGATACTGAATAAAAAATAGTTATGATAGAATACTTAGCACATCATGACGGCATTTAAAGTTTAGCTAAAGTTTTGATCTTTAGCATAGCCTGAAAACTAAGTCCCTTGCTCATTAGAGCACTAATATTGCTTGTATAAAGTCAATATGTGCAGGTTCAAGAGAAAAAATAGCTCTCTCTCACTCTTGCTCTCACGCTCTCTCTCAGTCTCTCTGGCTCTCACTCTCGCTCTCGCTCTTGCTCTCTCTCACACACACACAAACACACTGATTATAAGTTTTTAATTGTATACAGTGTGGGAGCTGGCTAGAGGTACATGGAAGGCTGATTTTCAGTGTCTGGTGCTGGAGACTAATTTGGGAAAAGGGAGCAGAGTAACAGTCACCTATCAGTATGTGTCACCGGGAAAGGCTGCTTCAGGGACCTGTGCACAGGACCAGCTCACTCACTCACATGTCTGCTTCCGGCTGGCTCACCTTGTGAATGTGGGGCCATCACTGGGCAGCTACCACTGCACTTTCCACGAGATTTTCCTTCCATTTTCCTGAGTTCTATTTCAAGTGCTGTTTACCAACTTGACAAAGAACATCGTATCATTCATGCTGAGCACCTGAGGGGTGAGAGGTCAGTGTGGGTTTCAGTCCAATGTGGATACAATCACAGCTCCTAGATGTATCCTCACCTTTACCACTTTCCATCTTTTTCCATTTCCAAATCCATGTTGAGTGATAAGGCCTTTTAAATCTTATGCAAAATTCTTTTGTGGCCCCCCTCCTAACCTGGAATTCTTCAGTGAAGGGAATTTTTGGAAATGTAATCCCAGCTTAACTAAACAGAGAGAATGCAAATCCATCACAGCCCACCCCTTGTCAAGTTGACATCCATTTATAACTTTTTTAACCATCCTGAACTTAATTTCCAAATAAAGACAAAAGCAAAGCCATGCTTCCACTGCATATAATGTAACTATCCCTCACAAACCAAAAATATGCAACCCTCTCACCAAAAGTGGCTAAAAAGTTCCTTTATCTCTTGGGAGTAATGTTCAATCCTCTTTTAGCTGAGTCACATTCTACAGCTAATATTCTGAATATGCATGCTGAGATAGAAAACTTACCACTACTAATACAATTTTTTTGTAGATAGTGGAGAAATAGGAAAGGGAAACTAAAAAATAGTTAATAAACAAATCTATTCATATTAATGTGAAGAAATACACATTAATATAATTCAAATTTCTGTAAAATTGTTATTTTTAACTATCTTCTTTTACCACCTACACAGTGTTATCTATAACCTTGGTAGACACAGCGACATGCCACAGTTATCTGTTGGATAGGATGGCTCATACTTTCTTTCTTGAAGTGCCTGGGCAAGTAAGAGACCTGCTGGTATCAACCCACTAGTGCTTTCCATTGATTTTCATCACAGGATATGCAAGTACAGCAAGGCATCCCAGGGGAGGTCTCTGGATTATTATATACATATTCCTTCTCATCTCCATTTTGTAGTAGTAATATGCAAATTCATATATGTAATTTTGTATTTTATATATACATTATATGTGTGCCTTATATGTAATATATGCACATGCATGTTTATGTATATACAATATACAAACACAATAAAACTAAGGATTTACTACAGTAATTTGGTCAAATGTCCCCATGGGAGCTGGTAAAATAATCAGTGTAAGACTTGTATATATGATATGTGGAATGGAAAGGAATTTGGATATCAAGTTAGTGAGATCATGGGCAAACTGAAACTCACAAATATAAGCTGGAACCCACAATGACACAGTTTGTTGCTATAGGTATTCCACAGTACACACTGATGACATTCAACCCGGAAATTAATATGCACCGGGCCTAGAAATCAAAGAAGCCAAACCATGATCCAGGTCAACTAAATAACTAGGAACTATGTGCAGAAAAGAATTCTGGAAACTGTGCTTCCAGTTTACCTAAACTGATACAATACAAATTCACTATATATCCCAAGGCAGAAAAACAAGATAAAAGAGAACAACTCCTCTTTAGATTAGAATATAAGAGGTTTTTGAGGAATCGCCATACAGCTTTCCATAGTGGCTGGACCAGTTCACATTCCCACCAGCAGTGTAGAAGAGTTCCTTTTTCTCCACATCCTTTCCAGCATTTGTTGTTGCCTGTATTTTTAATGTGTGCCATCCTCTCAGGTGTGAGATGGTATCTCGTAGTGGTTTTGATTTGCATTTCCTTGATTATAAGTGATGTTGAGCATTTTTTCATGTGTCTGTTGGCCATCTGATTTTCTTCTTTGGAAAAGTGCCTTTTGAGCTCTTCTGCCCATTTTTTGACTGGGTTGTTGGCTTTGTTTTTGTTGAGTTGTGTGAGTTCCTTGTAAATTTTTGTTATTAGTCCTTTATCAGATGTATTGTGTGCAAAAATCTTTTCCCAGTTGGTAGGGTGTCTGTTAGTTTTGGTTAATGTCTCTTTTGCTGTACAGA
>PVIJ01019279.1:0-23977 GCA_004024925.1 Scalopus aquaticus
GATGCCCGGCCGGGGAGAATCCCACATGGTGCGGCAGACCTCTCCTGCCTCGCCCGCTGCTCCCCTCAGCAGTGTATTTCTGATCTGCCTGTTCTGCTCCCCGCTCTGTCTCTGGTGAACCCTCTCGCCGCCCCACGCCTCTGGCCTGTACCCCAGCTTGTATGTATAAAAATAAAAAATAAATCTTTAAAAAAAAAAAGATTTATTTTTATTTATTTATACATACAAAAACTGGGGTCCAGGCCAGAGGTGGCAGGTGAGGGAGAGGTCTGCTGTGCCATGTGGGAATCTCCCTGGCCAGGGAATCAAACTCATGCTGCTGTGGCTGGCGACAGCTTGATAGCGCTGAGACATAACCCCTGTGCCATCAGGGAGGCCCCTATCATAAAGTTTTGTTCTCTCTTATTTACAGACAGAAGGACCATTATCTCCTCTGCCCCACTTTAGTTTTTTCATACTTCTGTTAACACAGAGTGTCACACTGCATAGTCTTGCTTTGTTACATTTTGTTTTCTCTTCTAAACAAAAACTTTGTGGTATCTTACTATTAATCCACCTTGATACTCCAGAATTTAATGCATTTATTGGCATACAGCAGACACTCAATGTTTGTTGAGTGGATAGACAAAGAGCAAAGCACTGAAATTCCCAGAACTGCACATCTAAATTCCACAGTATCAAGTAGTA
The DNA here is from genome assembly GCA_004024925.1 of Scalopus aquaticus. Classification (NCBI taxonomy): domain Eukaryota; kingdom Metazoa; phylum Chordata; class Mammalia; order Eulipotyphla; family Talpidae; genus Scalopus; species Scalopus aquaticus. The sequence goes on from PVIJ01019279.1 coordinate 688, forward strand.
ACTGATGAAATCTCTTGAGGGACAAGGCAGAAAACAAGCAACACCACCACATTGAAAAGAAAGCTACATGTACTCACTGCCATGGCTAGTGTTGTCGAGCGAGGCTTTCTGAAGTTCTTTTCCATATTAGAAGACGGGATAAATCTGAATTCAAAACATATCCTTGGGAAATTCTCCTTACTGTGGAAAGGTAGCCTGTTCTCTTTGGGAAGCAGTTGAACACATGGAATAAGCAGGACAGGGAATGAAAGGGAAGAGACACAGCAGAGACTTTCAGGGCAGCAAGGAACACAGAAAAACCGACTGAATAGGATGACTTTTTGACTTGTACTTTGTTTAGGTGGAAGCTAGTTCGGGTAGAAGAACTCAAAGAGAAATGTACACTTTAATGGAAAGGGCATAGCTTATACGAGGTCAGGCTCTAAGTCTTTACAGAATGACTCCACACATCATCACTGATCACTTTCAGGATCTTGTTAGGGAGAGTTGACAGTGATTCAGAGTACCTAGAAAATAAATTCTTCCTTGTAATAATATCATTAAAAAGGGAAAATCTTTCCACATGGAGCCTACAAAAATATGTGTAGAGGAATTTATTGCATACTGAGAAGAAATTTCCAACTTGTTTTGTTTTTGCTCTTGCACAAAATCGCTGAGCTCTATAGCAACTTTGTTATAGAGAGATGTCACGAGGGCCCACAGCAAGTCTGAGTATCAGGAAAAAATCTCAAATTTTGAAGGGTTTTAAAAACGGGTCTCAGTTTCTTCTTCTGACTCAGTTGAAGGAGTAGTATCTTCACGAAAATCCCGCTGGAAAAAAAAATCAGATTATGCTGCCTAAAATCATACATATAATACTTAGTGTTTTGAAAATACAAGCAAAATTGATGTTCATAGAATAAGATGTTAAAGCGCCATTTGTTCACTTTTTATCCCATCTCTAACTCAACCCATTCTTTAAATTCCTATTAGCATGTATTCCTCTGGAGTTTTACAATAAAAATATCCATGGTCTTCTTAAGCTGAACAGATACGAGTTATTGCCAAAATTACATTTCCCAGTTATTACCTATTCTTTCCCACCAAGTAAATGTCATTTTGAACTTTAGGTAATCGATCCTATCTTTTCCTTCCAGATTTACCACCTTGTTTGCATCCCTCTAAACATTAGAGTGTAATTTTAGCTTTGCCTGGTTTCAAATATCACATAAATGAAAACATAGAGTAGGCATTCTTTTGAGTAAGCTGTCTATACTCAGTGTGATATTTATGAGATTTATCTACATTAAGTGTAGATACACTTCATTTTAATTACTACATAGAATTTTAGTAATGTACCTCAATATTGACCACACACCGAATTGAACTATTCCACTTTGGGGCTATTATAAATAATACTGATTATAACTATGTCAAAACATATTTTATCCTAGATAGTTGTTTTTTTCAGATTCTCTCCAAATTTTATTACCCCTCCCTCAAAATCAAACGGGTGGAGAGGTTAAGATATACATGAACAGTAATCATTATAATATTCAACTGAATAAAAAGAATAAGGACCCAGTTCAGTTGGAGCTGTCTTATTTTCCCACTACCACAAGTTAAAAAAGTCAAAACTTTTTCAATGTGGAACGATCCCTTTTACTCTGAAATGGTGGCCAAATGAGTTATAAAATCTCTGATTTTGTGTTCTATTTCTTTTTATTTCTGTTTTCTTTCTTCTCCTGCTCAGCCTTAACTGCTTCTTTCTGATGTGTTTTTTCAACTGTTCCACTTCCTTTTGCTTGAGAACTGTCTTCCCATTGTCTCTGGTCGGTGGACAGCTTACGGACATCCACGACGAAGCAGGCACTGACTTCAAGTATCTCTCCTTCATGGTAGTCTTGCTGCAATACGGACCTGGCTGCTGCAGTGCTGTTACTTCCAATACGTGGGGCTTTCCATGCAAGATCCACTAGGACCCCTCGGCGGGGGCCGAGTCACAGTTTACCCAGTCAACACACATTGACGAAACACCAACGGGATGTTGTCCTCCAAACTATGTATGAGCTTGTTCAATATCACACAGCGCTGGAACCAAGTGCACACGAGTCAGCTCCCAATGCTGTAATAATACCTTGGAGCAATGAACCTCAGTTCAATAGTCAGAACATTAGCACCCTGTCTTCACTGAGTTTTGTAATTTTTTTTGAAGACAATGAGTTCGGTCATTAAGAAGCCAGTGGACACTGCATCTCTGCTGCAAGCGAAATGCCTTCGTTTGCTAAAATTCCCAGCCAGGAGTTTGCATCTGTGGCATATTTGACTTAGTACATTAAATTTCTCAGTTGTTCATATTTTTCATCAAATTTGGACAGTTTTGGCCAATATTTGTTCAATTTTATCCTGTTCCTCCAGTTTTCTGGGACTCTTAGTTTGTGAGTGTTGGTGCACTCTGTGCCACCACAAAGATTTGGGGGCTCTGTTCCCTTTTTCCCTCCCGTTCTTCAGATAGTGGGATCCATATTTTTGTATCCTGTTTGCTGATTTGCTTACCTGTCAACTCAAATCTGCTCTGATGCTCCTTTAGCAATTTAAAAAAAAATTTCAGTAATGTATTTTAAAACTTCAGTATTTCCATTTGGTTCTTTTAAATAATTTCCATCTCCTTTATTGATATTCTTGTTCATAAAAAATTAACAACTAAAGGAAGTATAACTGATGTAGAAAGATCTGCATATATTTAACATGTACAACTTGGTGAGTTTGGATAGATGCAAACACCATGATACCATCCCAACAATCAAGGCAATAGACACTGATATTCTTTTTTTCTAGATTTATTTATTTATGCATACAAGCTGGGGTACAGGCCAGAGGTTTGGGGCGGTGAGAGGGTTCAGCAGAGACAGAGTGGGGAGCAGTAGAGGCAGATTGACTGAAGTACACTGCTGAGGGGAGCAGCAGGCAAGGCAGGAGAGGTCTGCTGCGCCATGTGGGAGTCTCCCTGGCTGGAGATTGAACTCGTGCTGCAGTGGCTGTGGATAGCTTCATAGTGCTGAGACTTAACCTGTTGAGCCACAGGGAGGCCACATTGATTATTTTTTCTAACGTAGGGGTTACTATTCCTGATGTTGGCATGTCATGTTGTTTTTGCTGAAAACGGACATTTTAGGTAATATATCGTAACAACTGTGGATTCCGAGTGCCTCATCTTTCCCCAGGACTGGCTGTTACTGCTGCCTTCTGAGACTGGCTTCTACAAATTTTGTGGCATTTGTCCCTTGCAATGTATGGTTCTTGGCATATCAATTTACTGTCTTTCTTCCTTTTTCCGTTTTTAATTTTAAAGTGGTTTCTTCGGGTCTCCATCGTCAGCATAAGTGGTTTGTCAATGATTTTTTCAGATGTTGTGCTAGTTATATGTCGAACTATGTCCCCCCAAAATGCATGTGCTAAAGTCCTAACCCTCTGTGCCTTGCTGTAGTCTTTATAGTAGCAGTGATGTTATAATGAAGTCATTAGAGTAGATTTCAATCCATGATGGCATGTTCTTATATAAGGATATCAGACACAGATGCAGCAACGACAGGTAAAGGGTCATCTGAGAGCCAAGAAGAGCAGCTTAGGATGAAACCAATCTTGGCAACAGCACCTTGACCTTACACTTCTAGATTGCAGCATTGTGAGAAAATAAAATTCTGTGGTTTAAACCACTCAGTTTGTGGTAGCCTGTGACAGCCCTTTCTGCTCTTTTTCAATCAAGCAGTGTAGTTTAAGGAATGTAGTCAAAGTTTAGGCCATTTGTAAAATTAACCCAGCTTTTACTTTGTTTGTAAGGTTCTCACACATCTCGGAGTGAGCAGCTCACTAGGGCCCTCTTCATTCTCCTTAGTGTGTGTGGAGCCCTGTCCATAGTTACGATCTTCCAGAACACAAGGATATGTAGCATGATACCACCAAGCCACACTTAGCTATCCTGTTCTCAGAATCTTCCTGTTACATTTCTGCCAGTCAATTTCTTGCCACAAGAAGTATTGTGATCTCAGGACTGGAATGACATTGATTTTTTCCAGGTTGTTTGCCAGTGAGATCACCAGTTTTAATAGCACCCTTAGTCATGGAACTTTCTGGGTTTTGTTCCAAATTAAATCAGCTGTTTTCAACACAAGAAAATGGAAAGACATCCCCAGCTCATGCACTGGAAGGATTAACATTATCAAAATGGCAGTCCTACCAAAAGCAATTTACAGATTCAATGCTATTCCAATAAAAATGACATTCTTCAAAGAAATAGATCGAACACTGATGAAATTCATATGGAACCACAAGAAACCCCACATAGCTAAAGCCCTCCTGACTAAAAAGAAAGAAAATGGAAGAACTTCACTCCCTGATTTCAAACTATACTACAAAGCCGTAATAATTAAAACAGTATGGTACTGGAGCAAAAACAGACACAGACCAATGGAACTGAATAGAATACCCAGAATTTAAGCCGCATATCTATGAACAACTAATCTTTGACAAAGGAGCAAAGAAAATGCAGTGGAACAAGGACAGTCTATTCAATAAATGGTGCTCGGAAAACTGGACAGCTACATGCAAAAAAAATGAAGCTAGTCTACTACCTCACACCCTGCACAAAAGCCAACTCAAAATGGATAAAAGACCTGGACGTAAGACCTGAAACCATAAAATTCATAGAAGAAAATATAGGCAAAACTCTACACGACATACATCTCAGCAAAATCTTTAAAGACACATCCCCCAAAGCAAAGGAAGTTAAGGACAAGATAAACAGATGTGATTACATCAAAATAAAAAGCTGTACAGCAAAAGAGACATTATCCAAAACTAACAGACACCCTACCAACTGGGAGAAGATCTTTGCATACAATACAACCGATAAAGGACTGATAACAAAAATCTACAAGGAGCTCACACAACTCAATAAAAACAAAGCCAACAATCCAGTCAAAAAATGGGTAGAAGAGTTAAAAAGGCACTTCTCCAAAGAAGAAAAGCAAATGGCCAACAGGTACATGAAAAAATGCTCAAAATCACTTATAATCAGGGAAATGCAAATCAAAACCACAGTGAGATACCACCTCACATCTGTGAGGATGGCACACATTAAATATACAGGCAACAACAAATGCTGGAAAGGATGTGGAGAAAAAGGAACTCTTCTACACTGCTGGTGGAAATGCAAACTGGTCCAACCACTATGGAAAGCTGTATGGCGATTCCTCAGACTGCTCAACATGGAGCTTCCATATGACCCAGCAATACCACTTTTGGGAATCTACCCAAAGGACACAAAAACACTAATCCAAAAGGATACATGTGCCCGTATGTTCATTGCGGCACTGTTTACAATAACAAAGGTATGGAAACAACCCAGATATCCAAAAATAGATGATTGGATCAAGAAGATGTGGTACATATACACAATGGAATACTATTCAGCATTCAAAGAAGATAAACACATGCAATTTGAAGCGACATGGATGGATGGAACTAGAGGGGATCATACTCAGTGAAATAAGCCAAAAAGAAAGAGAAAAATATCGAATGGTCTCACTTATAACAGGACTATAGGGAAACCAAATAGGAGAGAGACACTCCGTGGGGGAGGGAGAGGATAAGGGCACAAAATGGAGTAGAAAAGGACACAAGGGACCACAGAGATGGGTCACAGGTAAATTGGTGGTGGGTTACCCAAGGGAAATACAAAATGTAAAAGACATAAATAACAATAAAAAATATGTTAAAAAAATAAATAAATAAGCTGTATTCAGCAATGTGGCTACTGGTTCTCACAGTATGACCCCACACAGGTGAATTTCTGCAAAATGGAATCTTGGGAGGTGGGACAAATGAGAGCAACTGGAGATGTTCCAACCTGTCACACACAGCCACTGTTCTTTCTGTGAGTCAGAAACATCTCAACTTGTACGCTTTGGTAAGTTTCCAGAATCTTTAAAAGTTTGCTTCACTTATAACAGGACTATAAGGAAACCAAATAGGAGAGAGACAATCAGCAGCGGGAGGGAGGCCGGGGGAGGGAAGGAAAAGCGCACAAAATGGAATAGAAAAGAACACAAGGGACCATGGAGATGGATCACGGGTGAATTGGTGGTGGGCTACCCAAGGGGAATACAAAATGTAAAAGACATAAATAACAATAAAAATATATATTAAAAAAAACCAAATTGGCCATATTGGACATTCATTAAGAGTGTTTAAAACTTGTTAGCTAAGACTTACAATAATTCTATAATATTAAAACTAAATTTTGATCTGTAATTATGTTCCTAGTTATATATATATTCATTTGTTCTCTCTTTTATCCTTGATTAAATATAATGAATCATCAAAAAAAAAAGTTTGCTTGACAACAATTTTGTCAGCTGCATCATTTCTTTTAAGGGAGATCTGCCATATCCCCACTCAGCCATCCTGGAAGTTTCAACCATCTTCTACTCTTAGAAAATGCTTTCTCCCTGTAGTTAAAGAGCTACTTCTGTATTCCAGTTAGTCCCTGCGCAGAGGGCGCTTCCCTTATCACCCTATATAAACAGTCTTGGCCTTATCTCCCTACTCTATTTCACTTCACTTTCACTTTCTGGATTTCGATGCGTGTATGTATCTGTTTATTGTCTTCTCCCCACATTGGAATGCACGCTCTCTGATGACAGGGAGGTTGTTTCCTGTTAACCCTTAGTGCCTGTTATAGGCAATAAGCAGGTTCTCTATAAATAATTGTGAAAGAACGGCTGAATGCCAGTTTTTTTGAAGCTTGTGAGAAAACAATCACCCTGATAAACTACTGTGTTATTATGAATTATTACTGCATTTTGGGATGTTATTGAACTTGCAATTACACTTCTACAGATCAAATACCAACAGAAAAACTAGCATTGCATGCACAGATATATTGGGAAGTCCCCTGGATCACTGTTTATAATATTTAAGAGTCTGGGAAAAAGCTAAATATGCAGCAATAAAAGAATGTTAAAATAAATACAAGGAAAAATATGATGCTATTAGAAGCCACTGTTTATATATGCCTTAAAATGGAAAAATGTTTATGAAGCTGAGACAAGTATAATATACAATGAGACATAATTAGTAAAAAAGAAAATTGTGTTTATGTCTTTGTGTCTTTTAGTGTAGACTTGGACATGTGGGTACAATGAGGACTACATTAAGGGGACAACAACTTTGTACTGTATATATATTTTTTCACTTTTTTATTTAGTTTCATGTATTACTTTAATAATTTCATAAACACTAAAAATAAAAATTGAAAAGTAAAGGAAGTATTATCACATATTCCATTTTTATTAGTTACAAACATATTTTATCAGTGTACTTCATCTCCTCATAGAATATACTCACTCGGAATCATTATCTCTCCATTGGCCAGAGAGTGGATAACACTTACCAAACTAATACAGCTGAAAATTGAGTAGGTAAATGCAATACAAAATTCCAGCGGGTAGAAGGTCATTAAAACACGTGAAACTTCCCTCCCAATTTTCTGAAACAGAAGAAAAAAGGGCAGAAATCTTGCATGATTATGTTTAATGAGTGCAAATATGTTTACAGAAGGAGTTCTTAGTATCAGAGCCAAGGAACAGAAGAGGAAGAAATAACCTTCTCTCGCCATGGGATTTCCCAAGCCATTTCTACTCTCCGGCATTTTGCTACACTTTTCTTACTCTTCAGCCCCCTAATTATTATCTGCAACTTCCATTCTTGATCCTCAGCATCCTTGCCTCACTTCTTAAAACTTTCCTTCTCTCTTCACTACAGCCACTGAAACAGTTCACTATTCATATTACTCAGTAAGATTGGGATCTCTTGTCTTAAGTAATAAGATGGCTACCAAGAGATTTTAGCAAGCAATCTTCATGCATTAAAACCTATTATTAATGAAAAACTTATGTAAAATGACATGTGCAGTGATTAAACTCTCATGTAGAAATTGATGTAATATCACATGGAAGGATGAGTAAATTAAAAAGAGGTCAAGGAGCATTTCATTTGGTAGTACAAGTGACTGTAATTGCTTGGATAAATAGGCAGATCTCTCTGTTGCCATGAAAAAATATTTACAATTGTCTATAAGAATGAATGATATTGGTACTAACATGGACTAATGACTGTAATCTTTGCACTAGCTTTGGAAAGACAGGAATGATATTCAGACAGGAAGAATAACATTGTATTCCTTTTCTTAGATTCCTCTTTCTCCTTTTTTTGTCGGGTTTATTTAATATCTTTTATATGCAAGAAACTGATAGGTGGTAAGGATTAGTTGGCAAAAAACGGTGTTATTTTAAAAAAGTCCTTCTTTCTCGGAGTTTACACTCAAGAGAAAAGGCAATGTAAGGTAACATGTGATAAAGTTAAATATGATAAAACAGATAAATGCTTTCCCATTAATTAAAGGATGTTCATCCTAAACCATTCCTATCTAGGGAGAATTCATAAGGAGTCAAAGGTCATTGAAATAGGAGTAAGGTTGATAAAGATGAAGGAGGGGGAGTAGCATTCTAGGCAGTTGCTTCTTTGCAACCTATTTTGTTTCAGAACTAGTTTAAGTGTGACAAAGTAATTAAGAAATGGAGGCATAAAATAGAACCAATAATACATATAAAGACATAAAATACACATCATATGACCTATGGTTGATAACGTGAGCAAAACCTGAATGCCAAGAATGAGTATAACATGCTTGGAGAAAATGCTAAAAACGCTTAACTCAGGTACAGAGTTCATTCACAGATGTTATTAACAGGAAGATAAAGAAAAAACTATAGAGGGATTGTAATTGCAAGGTGAAGAATCCTGATTTAGTTTTGTTGGCAGAGACAATCACAGATTTTAGTCTGAAAGTTCCTCTGACCCACCAGCTGGTAAGATCGTAGAAAGTCATTTTGCCACATTCCTTAATTTACATGTGCTAATATTATTATCAAACTGTCCTTCTAAGAGTAGCAAGATGTCTGTAAGAGAAGTTCAACTAAGAAAACAATATGTACAGAGAATGGCTGAGTTCTTGCCATGTGATTTATACCTCTGAATCCAGCTTAAGTCAGTTAAGTGCCCTTTTTTGGCCTCAGCCAATGTGGGTTGTATTTTCTGTCACTCATGACCAAGAAAGCCCTAACTGATAAACAATACTTGGTAACTGGGTTGACAGTGGAAAGAAAAGAGTGAAGGATTGCATGAATGTTTTAAGTCTAGGAAACTGAAATAAGGGAGTTTTGCAATCCAGTACTTTGAAGAAGTAGGTATCTTCCAGTTGGAATGTGCCAAGTTTGAGGTGATGATGCTAGAAGCATATCCAAGTGGGAAAGTCTTGGTAGCCATTAGAACCACAGGCCCTGAGAGACAGAGCAGTTAACTAATAGACATGTATGAGCATTTTCTCCTTTTGCACAGAAAGAAATGAAGGAACAGAGAAGACATTTGCCCAAGAGCCACATACAGAGAAGAATCACTTTGATATTAAAATGTGCCAGTAGAATCAATCACTTACCGCTTGTCCAAAATTCCTATATGATATAGATTCAAATTCAGACAACTCAATAATTATTAAAATTCCTGAAACAAATGCAACAATTACACTGACGATGTTCATGATCAAAGCATATATAATCTGAAAAGAGAGAGAGAACAAATTGGTAATAATCAGAATAAATACTTTGATTGGATAATGTGTATTATTACAAAAAAATCAAGTTAAAACTTTGACCTAGTTTCTGGCTTTACAAGTGAGGATAATTTTGTTATTAGAGTAAAATGATAGTTTTTGGTTTACATGAGACCTAGTTAATTGGGGGAAAAACACTGAAATATAATCATACCAAAAAGCATCAATCTTCCATTTGGGCTCAAAAGTATTTGCATTTTACAATCTTCTGAGTCAGCTGGAAGAAAGTCTACATAATATATGATTTGAACAAAAGGAGTTCCACTACAAAAGGAAAAAAAAAAAGATGGAAAATGACTGTAGAAATAAGTAAAATAGGACTCAATGATTTTTAATCTTGGGTTTCCAATCTCTAAGGAAATTCATCAAAATTTTTAGATTTTGGTTTTATTATCTGTACAATTATGGGATCAAATAAGTTTATTTCTATGGCATTTTTTAGGTCTAAGAGTCTAAGATTTTTTTCTTTGCAGTGTCTTTCTACCTAGGCTAAAGACATAGCCCTACTCTGGACAGACCCTCCTTCGAGCATGTTCTAAGACACAGCCCTGTTCCCAAACCGCCGGTGGCGACAGTGAAGCTGTGAGGCACTTTATGTCTCTATATTGCACCGGATCCCGCTCACTTTATTGAAAAGTAAAGTTCATAGAATGTTAAAAGTAGGTAAACCACCAAACCAAAAAATAATACCCCTATTTAAATTTAGAAACTTTTACATAATCACGATTCTAACAAGTAGAGCACGTTTGTCTACATTAAGTTAGTCTCCTGGATTTCCACTTAGTTCCTTCATTTATTTCACAGGTAGGGCAGATTACTTAATTGCTTATTTTTTCATTAAAACTATTTTGACAAGTGATTTCTAGGATACTCGAAACATTCCAACTTACTAGCTGTGGAGATGGATGCCTTGTTGCTCCTATTACCAAGACTCCTGAAATGATAAACTGGATATAAAAACATATATTTATAAATACTCATTGATAATGCTCACCCACTTGAAGTGTTTTTTAATAACTCCCTCTTCTAAGTCAATTATCTTTAGAATACTAAGCACAACAAAATATAAAGAAGTTTTATTAGTAGAAGGGGTCAGGGCAAGTTTATATCATTAGGAATGAAAGATGGGGTGACTAATGACAGACATACAGAGGGGACAGTGGCAGAATTCAGGTCGTAGTTTATGCCAAAGATGACTCAGGAAGTCCTGATTCGGGGCCCAAGTTTGCTTCTATCTGTGCATGCTTTCTGACCGCCCCCCATTATCACTTCTAACCTATTCTTACTGGTGAGATGATGCCACTGAGTAACATTAAGGTTACACATCCAGATGTGAGAAAAGTGAGCCACTGGTCTCTTCCAAATTGTGTTTATACAAAATATACCTCTTAAATTGAGGCTATAGCCATTATTAAGGTAACAAGCTGCTATTCCCATTTTGGCCTTATTTTTTTTAAAGAGGCTCCATTATTTCACACCAGGCTACTTGGCCTAGCTCCCAGAAGGGTGTAGCTAAGCCATGTTGTGTGAAGGTGGATTGTACAATTCCCTTCTGACTTACATGCTTTAGTGTCTTTGACATAAATCTAAGTGTAATTTGTAGAAAAATACTCAAGAATGAGATAAATCTACACACTCAGCACTTCATTTTGTAACCAACCTAAGATTTCCAAGGAGGTACACACTGAAGGTAAGAACTAGTCCAGAATATAAAGTGAAAATATCTTGCGAATTGTAAACCAGAGCACTCTCTAATTAGATTATCAAACTAGGTACTTTACAAAATGCCTTTCAAAGTTTATCACCCTAAATGAGAAGTTTCACACTGGCTTAAATTAAGATTTTAGGTAATTCACTACAGCAGTTACATATGCTTTTTATAGGACATGAACAATTAAACACTGAGAAACACGAATCATTATCTGGATATTAATGGAAAGTTCAGTGTTTCGCTCCTGTTGCTGCTGTAAGGGAAAGCTTTCACACGTGTGGGGCATTTTACAAAGACAGGGATATCCCAGAGGCCACCGCTCCACCTGCAGCCCTCTCAAATGGTGACCTTCTTATCTCTGACAGCCCTTACCAATACTGCTGCTAAGCCTGAGGAGAGTGCTCTCCCTGCTCCTTTGGTTACGTCCAACCATTATCTCACCCCCAGCTTCGAATCAAATGCCTCTGTACTCGTTCACCTGCTGTCTCTGCTGGCTGAAGTCATCTACTGGCCCCTTAGCCACACTTGTCTTTTCGGTGATGGTGATTCTGTATCTCTAGCTCTCTGCCCACATCTCTTAATCTTTAGTGATTTTATCTTATACAGACATACATTCTTTTACCCTGAGCTTGTGGTTCCTTGAGTTTCTCTCCTCCAATCCTTTGATTCCATCCTATCTCACTCTCATTACCTTGTCTGTTTGAGAAGACATGCAACACCTCTCAAATCTCAATTTCAAGTATTCACTCTGAGAGCCACATTCTACCTCTCTAGCTTATCCCCTGATAATCCTCTGACCCCATCTGAATCTCTCTCATTGTTATAGTCCCTCCTGCACCATCTTATTACTACAAATACACCCTTGTTTGGTCAGTTGTATAGTCAGACCACAGATCTTGATTAAATACAATTTCCCTTCTCACTGCAAGCCTGCACCCATGTGGCCGAACTTGGAATGTCAGACACACAGCCCTTGTACACAGCTCCTTATCCAGCAATGTCCCAAAAGCAAAAGAGAGCTTTCAATGTCGCATGAAAGTTAAACCACTTTCCCATAATTTATGCACTCTCTACTTTCCTGAGATGACTAGGACATCTAAAACAATCAATCCAATCTCCCATTCTCATTCCCAGTTCATGATCCTGCTTCCTAATTCAGTGAGATACCTGAAGCTATTCGAAGAAGTTACACAAGCTCCAACACCTCACCTACCTATCTACAAAATCTGTCCTTTCTCTCCGCTCTTCTACCATCCCTCCTGTAACCTTCTTTGGACACTATTTAGATTAAGGGTGGATAACTTGTTGGGAGGGCTGTTTCGTGGGAAGGATGTTTCGTGGCATGCTTGACCTCTATCCACCAGATGCACACTTCTGGTTGTGAAAATCAAAACTATCTCCAGGTATTACCAATATCACCTGGAGGGCAAAATCACCTCCAGTTGAGACCACTGGTAGAGATGATTGTCCACGCTTCTTGCTATTTGCATATTAAAATTAATCATCTCTCATCAAAACAAATATGTAATTATAATAATCCACCTCCCCCCCACTTATTTCATGCTATCAGTTTTCTCTCTGCTGGTTCAGTTCCCTTAACAAAAGACATGTGGCCTCCCTGGTGGCCTAGGGGTTAAGTCTCAGGGCTATCACCGGGATGGCTGAGTTCGATCCCTGGCTAGGGAGATTCCCACACGGTGCAGCAGACCTCTCCTGTCTTCCCGCTGCTCCCCTCTGCAGTGAATTTCAGTCAGTCCACCTGTTCTGCTCCCCACTCTGTCTCTGGTGAATCCTCTCAGCCCCCTCACCTCTGGCCTACACCCCAGTTCTTCCACAAAATAAATTAAAAAAAAAAAGACATGATACTTCTAACTCGCTGAAACAAGAAAACCCTCTTTTGACACAAAATTTCCCTAGCTATCACCCCACTTCACTATACTCCATAACAACAAAGCCCTTAAAAGGGGTAATGTTGCCCTGCCATCTCAAATTATTTCTTAAACCTACTTCAATCAGGCAGTTGCCCAATCTATTTATCAACTCTACTGCTGGCCTCCATATTGCTGAATCCAACAGGCAGTTCTTAGCCCATTCTATTAGACAAAACAACAGAATTTCATATAGTTGATGTTTCCCCACCATTTCTTACACTTTATTCACTTGGTTTCTAGAAGACCACAGTCTCCAAATTTCCCTCCTACCATATCACTGTCCAGAATCACAAAAGTGTGCAGATAATGACAAATCTAGAGAACGCATCACGCATCAACAGTATAGACTCAACTATGAAACCTCAACTATGGAAATTAACCATTCTGGTGGAGATTATGGTGAAGAGCCTTCATCTTTCACACATCTAAGCACAGTCAGCCTAAAGTTGTCACTGCGTGTTTACCCTGGGTCCACTGCTTTAGAACAGTACTGGTAAATTACAGGTGCTCAGTATTCACTGGAAAAAGGAATTTGACTTTGAGTAAACCAAAAACATGGGATTTAGTTATGTAATTCTACAGAAAAACTGATTAGAACCATCAGAAATCTACCTAATGATTAAGTCATATAAATGTATTCTACTCACAGTAATCCCCCATAAAAAAGTTGCTGTTCTGAAAGTTATAGGATCATAAACCCCAAAGATTCCTTCAATTTGTGCCATATACAAAATCAACAGGAAGTACCACATGAGAACATAAAAACTGCCAATCATAATCTGGATAGCCTGTGAGAAGAGAATGCTGTTAGTAATGAACCACATAATTTGCAACATCAATCCAATCAATGTTCACTGTGAGAAACATTCAACACTTTTACAAAAGATGAGAGCAAAATAGCAAATGCAAGAAACTAAGTATTTCCTGGATTACTAAACCCCAAAAGGCCCCAAGGATTACCTAATAAGAATCAGTTATGCTTGGAATAGTAAACCATTCAGTATTATTCTCCTGTAGCCCAATTGTCACTCTATCACTGGTTATCCTTCCTATCAAGTAATAGCATGAGAAGAGAACATGGAGGGTACTGGACAGAATAAGTGGTTACTAATCTATCGGATGCAGGAAGCCATGAATCCCATATTTTATGTTAGTGACTTATTAAAGGTAAATCACTTCTTGACTCTTATAAGGGTTTATCTTGTCCTTCAAGGTGTACTTGGTTTGGATCTCGTTTCCCAGTGTGTTAGAGTGAGGTGCAACCCAATACAGAGCCACAAACAATTTCTAAAGTTGACCTGCTTGCACAAGGTCATCGTATTGGACAAGGGGTGGGTTAGGGTAAGGTGAAATGATTATTCACTTTAACTTGTAAGGAGTTTATTACTATCCCAGTAAATTTATTTCTGAATGTATATGTGAATGGATAGGTCAAACACCAAATCACAATTTTTGTTACTCTTTAAACATTATTTTTACTTTCATATATACCTTAATTGGAAGCCATTTAACATTTCAATAGTTCCAGCTCTTTGTAAAACAAGTTGTCAATTTAATACATAAACGCAATCAGCTGATATTAAAAATACATTCTAGAGAATTTTTTTAATAGAAAGACCAATTTTTTTGGTAACAATCTTACACATTTTTATGGATTTAGAATATAAAGTTTCTGTATCAAATTTAGAGGAATGGTATTCTCAGAGATTCTTGGACTGGCCTGGGAGAAAATTCTCTTAGATGGCAAGACCCTTCAGGGCCTACACTGAAATCCAATATAGGGGCCAGCATAGCAGAGGCAGCCAGTAAATACCACTTGCTAAGCATATCAGAATCAAGAACACTAATCCCACATGACTTTCCCAACTATTTAAAGGAGGGGAGCTTGAGAAACAGTGCTTGCTTTTTTATGACTAGCATTTGTTCTATATAAAACTATGACAGACTCAAATAGCCTAGTAAAGAACTCTCTAAGAAAGCAAGGGTGTTAGTGTGTGGCGAGGAATACAATTTTTTTTTAAATTTAAAAAATGGTTCTTAAACTGGAGTCAATGGGTGAATTCCAGGCCACAGATCTCTCCTACCTCCCCCACCCCCTCAAAGGAAAAAGAGTGCAAAAGATATTATGAGTGCATGTTCATAAGTCTGGGGAGAAGAGTTAGCGCTTTCTTTTTATGTCCACAAGGCTATGTGGCTTCAAAGAGATTAAGAGCCTCTGCTGAATAGTCAGGTAGGAGACTGAGACCACTGGTCTACACAAAGCCAATTCAAAGGAAAAGTTCATATCCCCTGGAAGTTTTCTTCCCTTTACATGTAAAGAGTGATCTTTGTAATTCCTTCATGTTAAGAGAGCTAGATAAAGTTTGTTCATAAAGAGACAAATTAATAATCATCCTACTGTCTAGACTCAATATAGTAATTAAAGGAGATCAGCAACAGATCTCTCACAGTTAATAAAAACACTCTTTTCTTCCCTTCTTCCTTCATTCTCCTGTGTATGCAAGCAAATACTTGCTTATGAAGGGACACAGAGTTGGGCTTTACCCAAATCTTTCCCTCTTCAGACCATCTCCCTCTCCAATAGAAATAGTGGGCCCTCTCTTGGGGTGTAAGGAGTTAAGTCTCAGTACTATGAAGCTATCCACAGCCACTGCAGCTCCAAGTTTCATCCCCAGTCAGGGAGCTTCCCACATGCACAGCAGACCTCTCCTGTCTCGCCCGCTGCTCCCCTCAGCAGTGAATTTCAATCCACCTGTTCTGTTCCCCACTCTGCCTCTGGTGAATCCTCTCACCGCCCCACATCTTTGGCCTACACCCCAGTTCTTGTATGCATAAATAAATCACTCTTTAAAAAAAACCAGAAATAGTGCATGATTGTGAATTTAGTTCAAGGGAAGTATTACTTACTCCTAAAACATGACCATCTGCTTCAGAGAGTCTTCTACACGCACATGCCATGCTACCAGCATTTCCTCTAGGTGATTATGTCTCTGATCTTTGTGTTGTTTTTATTAGCAAACTTCTGCAAAACAATACAACACGCACACTTTGCTCAACTGAAAAGACTTATGGTTGATTCTTATTTCTTTGCAACCACCATCCCAAACTAAGGAGAAATCACCTCTTTCCAGACCTTAATTTTTAGAAGCATCAACTTGCTCCACACTGCCTGAATAACAGCCTCCATAACCGAAAAGCCTCTCTGTGATTTAAAAATATTGGTACGTATATTTTCTCTTTTTAGTGAACAGTGTGTCTCTGGATGGTAAAATATAAAGAACACCCACGGAGTAGTATTTTCAATAAAGCTTTTATCAATTCATTTGCAATTCATAATTAATTGATTACGAATCATAATGCCATGTTTGCATTTTCAAAACCAAGTTATTGTGCGTATCGCCATTAAAAAAAAAAGAGCTTGTGATTTTTTTCTTTGTGTTATTTCTGCATTTCTCCCTGGTACCTGTTTAATAATTGTATCTTCTGATGGATCTGAAATTACAGTGTCCTCCATCTTCCAGCAGGGCACAGTTACGTCAGTAACATTAAGTCACACTACTTAGCCACACGCACATCTGAGGGATGATTATAAAACTTGAGCCTTAGAGTTTGACTTAAGTGACCTTAAATTTATCGCATCCTTAAAATCTCATAAGTTGATTATTTTAATGAGTCTTTGGTTTCCAAAACTGATGAAAGGAAGAAGAAAAGCTACAATATATTCCTAGACTGGTTAGCGCGCCCCTGCTCACAACGCCCCCCTCCCAATCCCTTACATTTGATTACTCTACAATCCGGTTAAGTACCACATTGAAAAAAAAAAAAGCTCCAACTTAAAATAAATAGAATTCATAATTTACTTTTTGGGGACCCCCTGGCTAATCCAAAAGCAGTGGTAGAACAAACCACTAGTCCTTCTTCCCAATTCTATCCTATCCCTAAACTTGCTTTACTTACAAAAGCTGAAGTGCTCACAAAAGCCGTATCTAGAAAGTACTTCTCTGTCTTCAGCAGGGACGAAACTCCTCTGCTTCTGTGGGCATAGTAAGCCCTTCATGAACAGCTCCCCATCCTCACCACTCCCTGGGCTTCACCTGCCTTCCCTCCCGGGGACGCCTGCTCTGGCCGCCTGGCTCTCCTTGTGTTCTCGATCTAATTCCAATCACCGCGAGGGCTAACTTCTGACTTCCACAACTGGCTCCCAAGCAAATGTCAGCTCCCAGAAGTCAAGTTTATTTCTGCATGTCCAGGGCCAGCTCTAAGCGGTGACCCAGAGACAGCCGTGTGATGAAACAAAGATGAGGTGAGGCTCAACTTGTGCAGAGGGAAGGGAAGGCCGGTGGCGGCCACCGGATTCAGTCTCCTTTATGGGCTTCTGACACTCAAGAAATCCTGCCGGCAAAGTGACATTACTCCGCATTTTACCTGTTCCAGGTCCCAACGATTGAGTTTCGTCCTCAGGTGCAGGCCCAGGCTAAGCGGGCCCCCGGGTGGGCCGGTCGCCCTGCCCTCTGGAAGGGGTCTCTTCGCACCCCGTCCAAGCTCTCCCGCCAGTGTCAGTGTGCAGGTTTGGAGAAAGAGGCAGAGTTCAGGTGTGGTGCCCTCAGGGTCAAGTCTCCAGACCCGGCCCAGCAGTCATCACCGAGGACGCAGGGAGTCCTGCGCCCAGCCGGCCCCCAGGACGCTCAGACTGTGCGGGCCTCCAACGGCAGGGGCGTGGCTCTTGTGCGCCTGCGCGCCCACCTGTGCGCAGACTCAGTGCTCGGGCGAACCACGTGGGCTGATCCACACCACGTGATCAGCTGGTGGGAATGGCGTTGGGGAGACTGGCCCTGTTTCTAATAGACAAAGATGCTGCTGAGGCACCAGGATCACGGATGAAAAGCCTGTTTTTCACCTTTTTCTGTCCTGAAAAATTCTATCCACAAATGCTCATTAGGTGTAACTATTGGAAAAGGCTGGTAACATGAGTTGATGCCTCCTCCACACCCCACTTTGAAAGTAACCACAGGACTTTTGTCAATATTTATTAAAGACGCTGGAATGACTTTTTGAGCCATCTGCTGAGGTGAGTTTACCTCAAAGGTTATTCCAGGCTTCAGTTTTCTGTTTGATGTAGACAGTGGTTAAATGTTTATGAAGAGATGTATGAAGAAGTAGAGGTAGTAGCCAGCAGATGTACAGGAGTAGGATCTGGAGAGATGGATGAGGAAGTAGTAAACCAGCAAACTCAAGAAATGTGATCTTAAATTAACTGATGCGTGCAGATCGCCTGTGAGCTTGTTAGGGCGTTAAAGAAGCCAAGAGCAGACATTCCTGCAGCTGTTAAATAGTGTGGGTTCTCATTTATTTCAGGAAAATGTTCTTTGTTGTTCAGAAAAGTTGAAGTTAAGACTTAGGCTATAAATATTTAGTGAATGATAATCAGTGAACAAAACATTCAGGAAGACTTGATTTTTTTTTTAAAGAAAGAAATCTTGTAAGTGCCTCTAAATCCCTTTTTGTCAAGTTAAATTACGAATGTTTTAAAACTGCTATGATCTTTTATGATCATGAAAGAAGTTGAAAGTTAATTATAAACCCACTCTTCCTTTTGCCTCGTAGTTGGTGTCCTTACATTATGATTCCAAAGCGACCTCAATTAAAAGAAAATTATGCCCAGGCTCTTAAATTCTGTATTGGTCGCTAAAGTGTGGAGGGTATTAGTTTTATTCTTAAGTGCTATAGCAATTAGTTTCTCAGATTCATTGAATGAATATGAATACATATGTGAGTTTTTGTAGAGAAGTGGAATCAAAGAAAATAAGTTGATCGCCTATAGCTTAAACAGGGTTGCCTTATTTGGGAAAGCCTATTGAGTGCTTTGTGATTAGTTGTTATTAAATTTTGTTTTCTCTGACTTGAGTGTATTGACTCTGGCTTAGGTTTCAGTTTGTCCAGATATGTTCTCATGGCAATAGAACCACCCCAGGGTAGAACTACCACCCTAGGCCCTGGTGGCCTAGGAGTTAAGTCTCAGCTATCACCATTATAGCTGGAGTTCAATCCCCAGCAGGGAGGTAAGCCACATGGTGCTGCAGACCTCTCCTGACTCATCTGTTGCTCCCCTTAGCAGTGTATTTCAGTAAATCCACCTGTTCTGCTCCTCACTCTGTCTCTGTCTTCCCCTTGCACCTCTGGCCTACACTGCAGTTCTTCTATGCCAAACAAACACACAAATACTTAAAAAATACAAGACACAGGTATTGGAGAGGATGTAGAGAGAAGGGAACCCTTGTACACTGTTGGAAATGTAAATAGGTGCACCTGTAATGGAAAGCAGGGTGGAAATGCCTCAAAAAACTGAGAAATTCCATATGGCCTAGTGTTCTCACTTCTGGTTATCTACCTTAAAAACATAAAAACACGAATTCAAATAGCTATATGCACCTCCGTGTTTATGGCAGCAAAATTGCAATAGCCAAGAAATGGAAACAACCGAAGTGCCCATTGAACGATGAATGGATGAAGAAGATGTGGTCTATATACAGAATGGAATCTCTTCAGCTATAAAAACAGATTTGCATAGCTGGACTTAGAGAGCAGTATGCTTAGTAAAATAAGCCAGACTGAGAGAGACAAACACTGTATGATTTCACCCATGTGGTATATAGAAAAAACAAACACATGAACTAAATAAAACAAAAAATAATAAACTTTGGGACTATAGGGCTGATTAGTGGTTATCAGAAAGGAAGGGGAATGTGGGCTGGGTAAATCAGGACAAAGGGGACAATGGTGTGGTGTAGCATAGGCTGGACTTTTAGTGTAGAACTTAACATAGGACATACACATACATGCTCCTGAAACTTATTAAAATGCAATGTCACATCAATAAACAAGTTTAAAAAAATTATCAATCTGCTTTTCAGTATTTTGACAGATTTGTGGCTCTACAACTAGTGAACCAAAATGAATTCAAATAAATAACAAAGAAGGTGTGTTCCTAGCAACATTTTATTGAGAAGAGAGTAACATTAACAGGAAATTTTCTAATTTTAAGACAGTTGCACAGCCATTTTTCAATCCTCTGGTCCTGCATTTTTGCCAGTGTGTGACAGTAGTATAGAGGAAGAAACAGCGATAGGGAGACAGCTATCATTGGTGACAAACTAAGAACAAATCCCAAATGCAGCCTTTAAAATTTAGCATCCAGCATGGACAGTAATGGCCAGCTCCTTAAGAAGTTTCTGCAGAGTAGTCCTTGGCCTTGAGATGTAGATTGTTCCTTCTTCTTTAGTTGATAGTGGAATAAGCTGGAAGGCCATCACTTCTGGAAGGAGCATAGGGAGACTCTACCATCACAGGATTCACTGTGGTTATGGCTGACGTAAACAAGACAGGCTGGAAAGAATGAACAAGACAGTTTTGCTATTAGAGTCCTATTTAGCAGCCTCATCCCTCCAAAGTCATGTTCAAAGAGTGCTTTGGGAGCCCACTGTGGGGTGTGGTTGATGCTTAGGTCTGTATTTCTCTAGCATAAATTCAGATTATTTTACAGAGAAGAGGGTCAGCTCATCTGGCTGGGGTGGGTTGCTCGCCTGGCAAGATGGACTGTGACAAAATTTATGCCAAACTCCACAGCAGAGAAGATAGCCAGTATGGCTGAAATTCCTCTCCCAGAAAGCTGAAATCAGAAATAAACACACAGAAACGCTGACTCATCAGGAGATCCCCAAGCAGGCTTCAAAAAGCAAATGGCTCGCCCTCGCGCCATGGCTCAACCTCAGTCCACTTGTGATGAGTCCTCTGTTATCATCGACTGCCTATTTCATTCAGGGGAGTGCGAATTACTTCAGTCTTTCTTTAACGTGTTAGAAGATTTTCTGTTTGGCCAATAGGCCATTTGATTTAGAAACATTAGGAAAGAGGTAGATTTTTTTTTCTTTGCAATGGCTTTCTTGTTTTCACAAAAAAATAGCTCATCTCCCCCCACCAAAAAAAAAAAAAAAATCAAGCAAGGCAGAGAACAGCCCATCATTCCAAATGCCTCTGCCTAGAATTAACCAAAATTAGCATTTGATCCTTTTATTCTAGATCTCTATCTGTAGGCAGAAGGCAAATAAAAAAATGGGTACATGAAGAGACAGCAAGAGGGGGGAAAAAAAGCAAGGGAGGGAATGAGAGAGCAGAGAATCTTCGTTAAAAATGGAATCATTTTGTACTTAACTATTTTGAAGAGAAAATATTTGATTATAAAAGAATCGAAGAAGTCAAATTAAGTTTGTTGAAATTGAAAAGTTTATGAAATCTATGAATAAGTTGAGGACTTACAAGTCCTCAATCTACAAGTTTCAATTTAGACAGCATTAAATGATGGTTTATTATGAAAAACAAAACAAAACAAAACAAAACAGGTGTTTAACACTGTTTGAAATCTTGTCTTTCCTCTCTGTACTTCCTGGTTTTTGGTGATTATGTCATTTTTCACTTCCTGGTGTGCAACATTAAAGCACTTCTATTCAGTTCTATAGCTGTCATTTCTCCAGTTGATGTCAATTTAAAGCTGACTTTTGACTAATTTTTGTTCTTTTTGATTGGCATTACAGACAAAGTTTGTGTCCTTGCTTCACTCCACCTTATATACCAGGAGATCCCCTCATATTTTTGTTTTCTGATAAACTCTTCTCTACCCCTTACTCCTGAGGTCACAATTGGAGTCTATCCTTGGCATATAAGATGATAATGAGGATTCTGTTTTGAGAATATTCAGAAGCACATACCATGTTTTGTAGCCACATATTCTTTGAGTTTCTTAATAAAAATCGGATGTTCTCGTCACTGTTATCTTCTCATATGATTCTGACTCTAGTAAAACAACTCAATTTGACTATTTTATTTACACAGACCAAATACTAACTGGGTACTTTTAAGCATCTCTAGAATCTTTCCCATTGATCATATGATTAACAGTGAGCTGGACCATAAGGGATGCCCTTTCTGCCCTAGCCCACCTGTAGAAGTAACTCTCCCACTGATTCTATGGTCCTAGAGGTCACATGACTAGAGTAAAGCTAGAATAGAAAAAGGGATTTTACACTAAATCTACTATACAGTGGTGAGAGAAAAAAAAAACCAGACATGCTCTAAGAGAGGGGAGAGGACACAATGGTAGGTTATGGGATACTTACCACTGCCCAGAAGTCTTGGGGGTATGACCCATTAATACCCTCATCTATCATCAGCAAAGTCAACCCAAAGACGGCAAAGATAGCACTCAAATATTCACTCCTAGGCTGACTTGTACCTAATGGAGATATCAGTAAATAGAAATCACATAGGATAAATGAAATTAAATGTTGTAGGAATCAGTGGAATTTAATGTTCCTTAGTCTTTGCAATTAAAAAATATTTGAAGTTCAGATGATTTTCCCCCCTCTACCCTCCAGGGTAATCACCAAGAAAACTATGCTGTGGGCATCCTCAATGTAAGGTGTTTCTAAAATCTATAAAAAGTGTAAGTACAAAGCAGAAGCTCATCTGTTATATTTGTCTAAAAACCTCAGACACAATGACAGTTACAGTCAATTTTAAAAAATAAACTCGTGGCTGTCCAGTTTTCCCAGCACCATTTACCACTTCTGGGAATCTACCCAAAGGACACAAAAACACTAATCCAAAAGGATACATGCACCCGTATGTTCGTTGTGGCACTGTTCACAATAGCAAAGGTATGGAAGCAACCCAGATGTCCAGAAATAAATGACTGGATCAAGAAGATGTGGTACATATACACAATGGAATACTATTCAGAATTCAAAGAAGATAAACACATGCAATTTGCAGCGACATGGATGGAATTAGAGGGGATCATACTCAGCGAAACAAGCCAGAAAGAAAGAGAAAAATATCGAATGGTTTCACTTATAACAGGACTATAGGGAGGCCGGGTGGGAGAGA
>PVIJ01019280.1:0-23975 GCA_004024925.1 Scalopus aquaticus
TTTGTCTTCTTGATCTGTCCAATAGAGAAAGTGGGGTGTTGAAGTCTCCTACTATGTATGTATTTTCTTTAATGTCTGTTTTCAGGGATGATAATAATTGTCTGATATATTTTGGTGCTCCTTCATTTGGGGAGTATATGTTGATGATTGTTATATCCTCCTGTTTTATTGTCCCCTTTATCATGATGTAGTGACCAGCGTTGTCTTTTTTTACCTTTGTAAGTTTGAAGTCTATTTTATCTGATATAAGTATAGCTGTTCCTGCCTTCTTTCTTGGTCCATTTGCTTGTAGGATTGTTTTCCATCCTTTAACTATTAATCTCTGTTTGGTAGTGATGAATTTCTGTAGTTTCTGTTTGTCAGAGAAGGTCCTTATTCTTTCCTCATAGAGGAAGCAGAGCTTTGCAGGGTAGAGTATTTTTGGTTGACATTTGTTGGCATGTAGTATATTACCTATGTCTCTCCGTTCTCTTCTTGCCTTTAATGTTTCTTCAGAGAAATCTGATGTCAGCCTGATTGGGTTTCCTTTGTAGGTTATTTGTTTCTTTGTCCTTGTCATTTTCAATATATTTTCCTTGTCTTGAATTCTCGATAGTTTTACTATCATATGCCTTGCTGTTTTTTTTTCCTTTCATTGTAATAATTTGGACATCTTCTGGCTTCCTGTATGTCAATTTTTGTTTCCTTTTTCATGTTTGGAAAGTTCTCTTCAATTATCTCCTTGAGAAGTTTATCTGTTCCTTTGTCTCTCTCCTCTCCTGGGATTCCTATGATTCTGATGTTTCGTTTTTTCATGGTGTCAGATAGTTCCTGAAGCTTTTCCTCATTCTTCTTCTTTTGTTTTTCTTTTTCCTTTTCTGTCCTGGTTCTTTCATTATCTTTATCTTGCAGAGTGCTTATTCTTTCCTCCATGTGTTTTAATCTACTTTTATGGCTCTCTACTAATGTTTGTAAATCCTCCATTTCCTTCATTTTCTTCTTTATGGATTCATTCTCATTTTTCAGTTCTTCATTTATATTCCTCAATTCTTTGTTCTTTTCATTTAATTCTATTTTTTTTATTATGGCAATTCTGAATTCTTTATCTGTTAGGCAGATGTAATCTTCTATGTCCATATTATTGGGTTCTGAAGAGGGATTTTCTTTCTGTGGTGTATTGTTTTGAGAGTCATTTGTAATTTTTTTTCTTCCTGTTGTTGGCCTTCTGCTTTGTTCTGATCGTTGCATTCCTGTGCTGTTGGTGCCGGCAGGCATGGTTCTTGGTTCTACTTGCTGAGGAGTGTTTGTTGTTTCCTATTGTCTGAGTTGCCTTGGCTGTGGCTGGGTATCTCCCGGATTTTCTTTTTTCTCTGGTGAATTTCTGTGTTTTGTGGCATGTCTCCTATGTGTTTGCGGTTCCGGGTGGAATTAGGGTAGAAAAAGGGGTGGTGGATTGTAGTTAAAAATATGTGTGTGTGTGTGTGTGTGTGTGTGTGTGTATGTATATATATAGTAATAATAAAAAAAATCAAAGTAGAAAAAAAATAAAAACGGTATTGGGTAGATGTAAGCTTGGGGAGAGTTTTGTAGTCCTTTTGCTTTTAGGTTTTGGAGTTTCCGGGTAGGCCCCCTGCTAGGGTTCAACCCCCCCTTTCCAGTGTCAGATGTTGCTGTTGTCCTACTGTCGCTGCTGTTGTTTTATGGTTGCTAGTAGTCTTTCTGTTCTTTCTCTCTCTGCCCCCCTTTTTATTTTTCTTCTTCCCCTCAGTGTTTGCCTGGGGGTTATCCCTGCCCCTGTGGTTATGTCTGGTGGGGAGGGGTCGAGAGTTCCTCATCTTAAGTTTCTTTTCTGCTGCTTGGGCCCCACTTCTCCACAAGGGGGTGCAGGGGTGGAGGTTGTGGGCAGCTGTTGGTGCCCACCTAGGTTCTGGGGGGCCACTGTGCAACCTCCTAGAAGTTGGGTGTGGGGCCACGGCAGGGGGTGGGGGGAGCTCTATTTTCTTTTCTGTAGCCCTCCTGTGTGCCAAGATGCAGACACTTTGTGGAAGAGGGTGTGGTTGGAGACAGTTCCAGCAGGTGCCTGTATCCCGGGTCAGGTTACCTCCAGTCAGGTTAGAGAAAAGTAGAGTTCTCTAACATCAGCTCTTGGTATCAGGTTACAGAGTAGGGAGGAGATTGTTTGAGGTGGTCTCTGAAGTTTTTCCGGCTAGACCAGTTTCTCAGGCCAATATATCACCTGGCAACCAGTGAGGGATTAAGACCCCACAGGGTGCTGGCAGTTTGTCTTCCCTACTAAGATGTTACCTAGCCCCAGGTGGGGGATGAAAAGCAGTGACCCTCGAGCTTTCCTGCACTTCAGAGCTGCCACGCAGGGAAGAGAGGGGGCTCCTGGGGTGGGGAAGTGGGGGTCACGCTCCTGTTAGTTGGCCAGAGCCCTCCGACCCCACCGCAGTTTCTAACCTTGTATTCAGTGGTGCTCCATACAGCTGGTTTGTCCGCCTCTCCTTTCTTTTGTTCCTCCGTGTGGGGTTCGGTGTCTTTTCTCTTCTTTTTACTCCGAATTTTCGTTTTATCGTTAAGTCTAAAGCACCCACAGGGATGATTATATTGTGTAGGGCATTCAGATATCCTGAGATTGGCTCTCAAAATTAGGTATTTTTCTGTCCATAAATCTATATTTTGTGGGAAAGCCTAATCCTAGCGTCTGTTTGCCGCCATATTTTGCGTGATTTTTTTTATCTGAAATAATTTATACTAGTATTATTTATTACTAGACTTCTTAATTAGGTCAAAATTAAGGACAACTTAAAGTTCAAATTTTTCTGTTCTCATTTTTGTTCTCTCTCCTGCTTCTCTTTACCACCTGCCAAGATTTACTACCCATCAAGTTTAAACCATTGTCTTGGTTTAAATTCTGTCAGGCACCAGTAATTTTGACATTTGGTTATTTTAGCTATTGAGACAAAGGCATATATGTGTACTTCTCCTTACTTCAGTTTATTCACACAATCAACACTTAAC
Source organism: Scalopus aquaticus (assembly GCA_004024925.1). Lineage (NCBI taxonomy): Eukaryota > Metazoa > Chordata > Mammalia > Eulipotyphla > Talpidae > Scalopus > Scalopus aquaticus. The sequence continues at coordinate 3,001 of PVIJ01019280.1, forward strand.
AAGCATCTTCCAGAGAACAGTCTGAGTCATTAGTATTAATATTTACCAGGCTGTCATGTTACCTCAGCATTAAGTTATTCCCTTTTGAAATATGAATAAGAAATATTTTTCTCTCAACTTAGTATTTGTCTACCATTGAGATACCATCTGTTTTGTTTTGTTTTTTGATTGCTTATAATATTCATTTCTTTCTTCTCTGTCTTATGTCCTACTTTTTTGGAAGTCATAATCCAACTGGATCAGTTACTCTTAATATAGAAGTAATTTTCTGGGGCACCACTGAAGTCAAATTTCCCTTGTAACACTTATATGGGGAAAAAAAGTATAAAATCTAGAGCCTGAACTCTGTTATGGTGCTCTGGCCAAAATTCAATTCACTAAATATATTTTTCCCAGAAGCTACTCAAAACAGAATTAAGATACTCCCAGGAGGGCCTCCCTGGGGGTGCAGCAGGTAAGCACTGCATTGTGGAGCTGTCGGCAGCAGCGATGCGAGTTTGACGCCTGGCTGGGGAGATTCCCACATGGCACGGCAGACCTCTTCTGCCTCGCCCGCTGATCCCCTCAGCAGTGTATTTCCGTCGATCTGCCTGTTCTGCTCCCCACTCTGTCTCTGGTGAACCCTCTCGCTTCCCCATGCCTCTGGCCTGTACCCCAGGTTGTATGCATAAATAAATAAATATTTAAAAAGCAAAAGATGAAGACTTAAGGTACCTTAAAAAAAAAAGATACTCCAAGAACAATTTAATAATCATACCGCTTTCAACTTTTCAAGGGGAAAGTTTCTCTATTAAAAGCTTTCTCATGATTTGGCATCAAGAAATTTACTCCCTAATTATTTGAGGAAAATAAGTAGGAGGGAAGTCCATCAAAATAAATCTAGTGTGCTTAGGTGCATGGTATGATCTAGGTAAGAGCTTCCTGATCCCATGTACTTAAAAAGTTTACACAGATGACAATAAATTGAATCCCTAGCCCTTATGGTGTTCCCAGTTGGTCCCAGGGCCTGTAGACTATGTACAGTTGACTCCACTAATGAATTTCTCATACCTCATCTTGCTACACAAATTGCATTGCTTCACAGGGGTATCATGACTGGGTGAAGATTGGGTAATCTCATCAAATCTAAATAACTAGGCCAGGGCCTCCCTGGTGGCACAAAGGGTTAAGCACAGCACTATGAAGCTATCCAGAGCCACTGCAGCAGCCAGGGAGAGTCCCACATGGCACAGCGGACCTCTCCTGTCTCACCTGCTGCTCCCCTCAGCAGTGTATTCCGTCAATCTGCCTGTTCTGCTCTCTGCTCTATCTCTGGTGAACCCTCTTGCCGCCCCACACCTCTGGCTTGTACCCCAGCTTGTATGCATAAATAAATAAATCTTTAAAAAAAGAATCTTAAAAAAAATAACTAGATCAGTTACCTGATGTAGATAACTACTAATAAACCCAAACCAACTCAACCCATAAAGTGCTTATGCTAAATTATTGTTCATTTCTAAAGCAATCAGGAAAGAGAGGAATTGAAGTGCACTGTCCAATTGCTTACTGCCTAATTAGAAAGAGAATTTCAGTATGTAAAAATTTGCAATTCTCTATCATCTCAGTTTTCAGAAAATAACTTATTCACTTCTCAGGGCAAAATCACCACTGATCTGTATATAGCCTCGGATAATTATTATTATATTATGGTAAAATAAAGTGAGTATTGCTAAGAAAACTAGATGTCACTCTTCAAATCAAAATCATTAAACACAACTTAACACTGACTCAAATGAAACATGCTTTATAAAAAAATTTTCTATTTTCAAAAGATAAAAACCACAAAACATTCAATATAATTGGCTGCTTTGTTAATATTTAATTTCTTAATTTTCAGATTTTAAATATAAAGTCTTACATATCCTGATTAGAATATCCCCTTATTTCTTAATCTTCTTAAGAATTGAATTCAAAATTTATTCCCTGTACTTTGCCCTTTATCTTCTGTTTTACTCAGCATTAAGAGCCTCTCCTACAATCTGTTTGTCTGGGAAGACTAGGTTAAGGAACAACCTACATTCCCTAGGAGATATTCAATAAATGGGTTGATCGACTAACTTTAGTTTCTTTTCTCTTGTACGGCACTGCAGCCTTGACAACTCATTACTTTTCTTTTCAGCACAGAAAGAGAATAGTCAAGAAAGAAGTAAAAAGCGATCTCCTAGAGAATTATCATTAAAACAATGGTTCCCTTCTAGTTCATCATCCACCCAAAGGTCTGTTTTTACCCAATAAGAAAAATATTTATTTTTCAGATAGCTCTTTTTTGCCCCTCCTTCCTTATCAGGCAGTTATTTAATGTGACCAGAAGATTGCTTGTCCGTCAACCTGCCATTTCTAGCAATGCCTTCAAATACAAACTGTCTTGGGTGAAGAGAACATATCTCTAACAGCATAGCAGAACTGTTTTGAACCACAAATTGGCATAAGATTTTAAATGATTTCACCACAAGCTTCTGCCCTGAGAATTTCTTCTCAATCATTCTAGGTCACATCTGGGCTGTGAGAAGTTGCAAGATAGAATCATAAAGAAGTGAAAAGCTTATGATATAGTTTAGTGGATGCCCATAGTAAGGTAAATTTCAATACAGTAACCAAGTCTTGAGAAATTGGAAGTATTTTGAATTATTAGCATAATTTGAAAATGTAGGCAAATGCTTTAGACAACAGTACGAAGGGCAATACAGTAGTAATTAACAGAAGCAAATATGATGTGGTACTAAACTGTCATGAATCGCCTCAATCTTTTAAGACAATAGAAAATTATTCATATTTTCATTATCCGACCTCTTCTTTTTCCTTACTTTCCTAACACAAAAAAGCATGTAAGGCTTATAAGAACTAGATTCTGCTACAACAGTTCAGGGAAAAAAAAATAGTACAATCATTCATTAATCCACTTAAACATTCTTTAGAGCCAAAATGAAAAGAAACAAGCATCATCTAAGTTAACAACCAACATTTTCAGTCATATCAACATGAGAGAAAGCATGAAAACATCTTCTTCCAGGGCCTCCCTGGTGGCGCAGCGATTAGGCTCTGCGCTGTGGAACTGTGGGCAGCTGCGATGCCAGTTCCACGCCCAGCTGAGAAGATTCCCACATGGCGCGGCAGACCTCTCCTGCCTCGCCCGCTGCTCCTCTCAGCAGTGTGTTTCTGTTCATCTGCCTCTTCTGCTCCCCACTCTGTCTCTGGTGAACCTTCTTGCCGCCCCACACCTCTGGTCTGTACCCCAGCTTGTATTCATAAATAAATAAATCTTAAAAAACAAAAAGAAAACATCTTCTTCCAAAGATACGAAAGAGAACAACCAGGTGCAGTGAATCTGCATCTGCTGGTAAAACTCTTGGAAGGAGGGATGATATCAATTTCCTCCTCTTCCATTCTTTCCCCAGGATCCTCCAAACCAAGAAGCCAGTAATTTAATAAAGTATGTCTACTTAGCACCAACAATTTAGGACCATTGGCACCAATTTTGGTAACTAGACTGAGATCTCTCCCTAGCCTTGGAAAATCTGCGGGTTATCAGTAAACAAGACTTGGAGCCATTGAGGTCAAAGAGAAGAAGGACTGCACTGGGCTGTAGCTCTTCAAGATGCCATAACATGTGAGAAGATTACCTCTCAGGAGTTAGACAGAATAGGAGTTTGTTTTTGTTTTTTTTTTTTAATTCCCTTAATAGAGAAGCAATGCTGCCTGTAATAAAAACAAAAAGTGCTGAGTTAGAGGAATTCCTGAGAACTGTTTTCAATCTTTCTGCTTTTTTTTTTAAGGTTAATTTATTTATGCATAAAAGCTGGGGTACAGGCCAGAGGCGTGGGGGGGCAAGAGGGTTCACCAGACACAGAGAGGGGAGCAGAACAGGCAGATCGATGGAAATACACTGCTGAGGGGAGCAGCATGCGAGGCAGGAGAAGTCTGCAGCACCATGTGGGAATCTCCCCGGCCGGATGTAGAACTCTCTTTGCCACTGCTGACAGCTCCACAGCGCAGCACTTAACAGCTGCGCCACCAGGGAGGCCCTCTTTCTGCTTTTTGTAGAAAAATAATATAACATATGTCATTTAAAAAAGAAAAACAACTGTTTGAATTGTAGATGAAAGCAGAAAAACATTTTAAGCAGCTGGGATAATTTACCAGTTAAAAACTATAAGGCCAATTTTATTTTATTTTATTTTTTTTAAAATATTTATTTTATTTATACATACAGGCTGGGGTACAGGCCAGAGGTGTGGGGAGGTGAGAGGGCTCACCAGAGACAGAGCGGGTAGCAGAACAGGCAGATCAGAAGTACACTGCTGAGGGGAGCAGCGGGCGAGGCAGGAGAGGTCTGCCGCACCATGTGGGATTCTCCCCGGCCAGGCGTCGAACTCGCGTCGCCGCTGCCGACGGCTCCACAGCGCAGCGCATAGCCGCTGCGCCACCGGGGAGGCCCCTATAAGGCCAATTTTAATACAAGATGAGTAGATGGAAGTGTGTCAGGATCTTTTCAAAGAAGTACCTCAAAAAGAAGTAGGCCGAGTACTGTATGGTGGAGGATATGCAGTTAATGATGACTAAAATGGGAGAGATGAAACAAAAATTTTAATATGTATAGGATTATTTTAAGGCAAGCAATTAAAAAATTAAAACATGTGAGCCAATAAAAAGCATCTAAGTAGCCCACATCTAAATTAAATTTATTAAATGAATTAATTGTGAAATGTCCTTAATCACATACCATAAAGATAGTAAGAATAGTTGTCAAGTTAAAATGTGACAAATTATACAAATATAAATAAAGCCCAGTAGTAATTATAAAGAAAAATATTTATGTAAATTTTTTAAATATCAAGAACTATACTTTTAAATGTAATAAGAATGAGCATAAATGAAGTCATTTATAGTAGAAGGTGCTAGAGATAACCCTAAAGAGAAAGTGTTCTTGTAGAACATTTAAATCTGAGTACAAACTTTCTCAGGCTTTACATTTTTTTTTCTCCTTCAAAAAACTCTTAGAGAGTACTTGATGATATTAGAATCAAGAGAGAAGAACCACAGATACTGATAAAAACTTTAGAAAACACTCTACCACACTGTGTGCTAGAATCAAACAAACAGGTACTTGGGCTTGTATGCTGAAATTCTGCTTCTATGACCACCATTACAAGTTGTGTAGTTTGGACAATTTATTTAACTCTTGAATTCCAAGTTTTGTTTTGTTTGATTTTCTATCTGTAATATGAAGAGGATTAGGCAAAGTCTCTCCAGTGTCATATGTTTTATGCTATACATAGTATTAGAATTTATTCTCAGATTTGTCACACAAATATTTGTGAAATATTAAGTGAGCCACCATAAAGCATTTGATAATGCTTTGTATATAAAAAAAGCTAAATAATTAAGTTGCAGGGACATGTTTATTAAGTGTTTTTTTTAAATGCATGGGATTTTTGGTGAAGGTTATTGCTGCTTTGGTGGTGGGCATGGTGTGAAAACATACATTTGTAGAGGTATGAACTTATACTCCTAAAACACATGCAGTGTTGCAGACCAACATTATGGCATTTAACATAATAGAAAGTGTTTTAATAAATAAGATTAAAAGTACTGAAAGCATAGGAGTAATTATTGAAGTCATGAGTTTGGTGAGATTTCAAAATGAGAGGGAGAGAAAAGAGAACACAAGAGTGATTCTGGGGATTTCTTTCTTTAGGGTGCAAGAAGCTACAGTTAGAAAAAAGAAAAAATCAGGCAGTAGGTATCTAAGGAAGCAGAAAAAATTTCAGTGAGGAAATGGCTGAAAGGGTGAAGAGCAGCAGAAAGATAAAAAAAGTAAGTCATTCATGGTAATTTCATTAAAATAGACAGTGATTTTTCTGACCATCAAGCCACCTTGACAAAGTACTACCTGTTGTCTAGTGGAGGAAGGTGTGACAGCTGTAGTAGACCTTCCGTTTTCTACCACATTCACCCTAAATCAGATGCACTGCACTCTATTTTCTCATCAGAAGCTCATAGAACTAACTTCAAAGACTTAAACACGGAAAGGTCACATTTAAACAGGTGGTAGTGGCAGAAATAGCAGTATGTAAGAACCCAGAGAAGAGAATTCAGGTAGATGCTCCATGACAGGCCAGGCAGGAAGCAGCTGCACCAGGACAAAGGTGGTTGTCAGAACCCAGATTACTCAGGGGGCTCCGGGAGCCATCGCCTGCATCTGAGATCATCAATAGCATCCATTTTTTTTTCAGTCCCTCCCCACTTTTTGTAGCATAAACAAAGGAACACTGACTCTTTTTCTAATCTCTTTCTTGCTCCATTTTCCCCTTCTCCCCTCTTGCTCTCTCTCATCCTCAACAAGAAGTGCTTTTTGCATTTCCAGAGAAGAGACTGGCTGTACTGTACCCTGGGTTCTTGACATCTTGATTTGGATCACCAATATCAATTAAAACATCTACATTAAAAAAAGAAAACAACAACAACAACAAAAAACCACTTTCATAAAGTCCTCAACATTTTCACCTACTTTAAAGAACAATAGAAATGTTGATAACTTCAAGGATCAAGCAAAGGCTTTATTGTAGCAAATATTCACATTTAAACTTTAAATTATTTAAAATGATTTTTAAATAACCACAAGGCTCATCTTTAAAGTCTACCAGATTGTTCTTTGCTGGCACAAATTGTTCCCTATGTTTATAACTGGTTTCTGTAAGTGCCTTTGATTGACAGCAACCAGTTATGTTACAAAACAGTTAGACATCAGGTCAATCATGATGAAACTTGATAATGCCACATCAATAATGTGACATTTTATGTTGTAGTTGGAAGCAAATTGCTGGAAGGGAGAAAAGTGATACTTAGTAATGGGTAAATATTCTAAACAAATGTTAACTCATCATATTTCAGTCTTTGTTGGTAATGCTCAAGGCTAGTGGTATGAGACCAAAGACCCATAGACCCCCTAGTGACTTTTAAGTTGAAAAATAAAACACACCCTTCAATTCAGAACATAGCGTGTCCTGTTGTTTTCCTAAGACAATTGCTCTACATCATATAATTTATTTGATTTCCCATCAAATTAGATACATTGAGGTACATATTTCAGGAGTATAAACAACTCTTAAAGGCTACCTCATGCCCTGTAACATAATTACAGGATGAACAGAGTGGAAAAATTTAGTTAATTTTCTGTAGTGTATGTTATTCAAATAAACAAGTCACCACATACAGTAAGCTGACCCATTCCTGGCTCTATTAGTTAGTGTACTTGACTCTTCCTGTCTGTGATAGTCCTGGCAGCTTTAGCATTATAGAGGCAGAAGTTTTAGCTTAGTTGCAGAAAATTCAAGAAGAAAAAGTAAATCACAAAAAACAAAATGACCTAAGATCTGTCTGGCTTGCAGGGGATTTGATTCAGAATGAGTGAGGTGGAGTGATGTAGACAGTGAGAGAGATGAGACAGTGGCAACTGTGGAGATAAACTCTGATAGGAAACCCAGAATTTTCTATTGGGGAATTTAATTAATTTTCTGACTTGTGTAATGGAACACTTTTCCTAACCTCTCCATTTAAATCTTCACTAAATTTTGTATGTTATATTGTTATGTGGAGGAGGTGGCTCTCTTAGGAGCATCATGAGTAGAGCTGTTTTGTGTGGGTGATAGTATGAATTAAAGCCACCAGTAGAAGTCTCATATACCTTATGCTCCTACTTCTTTGCAGGACCAGTTTCATAGCCTTTCTCTGAGTATATGCATCACTGTCCCACTTTCGTAACTTGAAACTTCCTCTTCTCTTCCCATGAATTGAATCCAATATTCATTGCTATGGAGCAGGGTGAGGGGCACCCCGGGACCCGCCTGCTCTAAATAGGTTCTGCCATCCACCACATAAAGACAAAACATACTCTAATCATAAGACCTTCAATGGGAAGGAACTTTAACAAAACTAGTGTGTGATAGTGAAAAGAGAAAGAATATAGTTTAAAATATTTAAACACCCAAAGTGAACCATCCCTTCATGAGTAATGCCCAGCTAAACATGGTTGGCCCACTGAGGCTCGAAAGCTTTCCACAAGTCTAAGGCACCTTCTGGTGGGGACCTATAAGAAAGGGGCAGAAAGAGCCAGGCAAGTCTAGAAGGAAAAGAGCAAAAGCAAAATACAAATCAAGGTAAAAGCTGCCATTGTCATCCTCCCCACAGGTCTCTCACCCATGTCTCTGTCTCTTTCAAGTGTCTCCTTCCATGATCCCCGAGGCCTTGGTAGAAGGCCAAGCCTGAGAGGTAGACACAGATTCTTCACGTCTCTTGGCTCCATGTCCCCCTTCCAAGTCTTTTTTTTTAACTTTTTTAAAATTTAATTTATATTTGTTACATTATTGTGTATCCTCCGTAGGCTTCCCACCACCAATTCACCTATGAACCAAGTCTTCTTGATCTCTCTGCTTCTTCACCTCTCTTCCTTCTCCCAGTCTTCTCTAGTTTCCCCTCCATATTCAGCTCCACCCTTCCTTGGGTGGGGCAGGGAACTTGAAACTTCCCCTTTCTATTGATATCATACTGTTACACCTTTAAATTTCTTCCCAAAGGCTACATTCTCAGTGAAGTTTGTTCTATTTTCCTAACTGAATATGAATTCTTCCTCCCTAACATATACACAACATTTTTCTGTTGAAGAATCATTGCCTTATGACATTAATGTGTTTCAGTCATTCACTGTTGAGAATCAACATGTATATATACGACATTAAGTTCACTGTTAAAAGTCTAAACCTGCATAACATTGTGTAAGTATGTTTCTTAAGATAATCTGACATTTTCTACATGCTATGGCATTTAGCTGGAGATCAGGCATTGTGCTTTATTTATCTTTATGGCCACTGAAGTGGCTAACCCAGTACTCAAAAGATATTACTTAAAATATATTGAACAAAACTAACAGATTATTATTAAAAAATAGAATAGTTTCCTTTTATCTGCCTTGATTCGTAAAAATATCTTTAAAAGAGAGGGGGAAATGCTTAAATTTCAATATATGATTCAACTAAATTCTCATACTTTTTGTGACACAAATTTATTTTAATAATTATTTCCAAATGTAACAAAAGAGTAGGTATTTTGTCAAAAGGAGAACATGCCCTTTAGCTCTTATCCATTATCTTCTAGAGGAGACAGAAAGTATGGTTCTGTGAAGTCAGGGTCCTACAATGTAAGGCTCAATTGTTTACATGGTATAGTATTTTTTTTTTACTATATCCTGCATTCTATCGGTATTTGTTATTTGTTATTCTTTTTCACTGATCGGTTAAAAGAATATCTTCAGAATGTATTTTCTTTGACAGATGTTTTCTATAAGAAAGACCTTCTTTTGATTTTTGTCATTTTTTTTTCCTGTTTTCCTTCCCCCTTTGGAAATAGTTAACTGAGGACTGTGCTAAACTTGCCCCAATATAATTTATTTTATAGTTCACTTTCCTGACAGAGACACAGAAATTGAGTCTCACATGGTGTCCTATATATTTTCCATTTTCTTTTTTCAAGTTCAGACATCAACAGGAGACAATAGTGATGGATTGGAGCCACAAAGGCCCTTGAATTCCTCTTTCACAAAATTAATCTTTTCCTTTGCATGTATAATAAACCTGCTTTTTATATCTCTGTTACTGTAAGGGGAAAAAAAAGGTAAAAGAAAGAATAACAAAAGTGCCATATGTTGTAGAACAGGGTATGAAGAAGACTTAAGCATTTCAGTATAGACTGTTAGCTGTGAAAGTAACAGAATGGAATAACAGGATGAAGCGGCCATTCACAAAGAAAGCTCTATCTAGTAAAGATCATTTAAATTAAATGTGCTTGAAATCTACTGCCTTTGCATACAAATTGCAAAGGAAGTATTCCTTAAATGAAAATATAATTATAGCTTCATCTTCATTACCATGTTACTTCAGATTTTGTTTACTGGTAGCTGTTGGGGAAATTCTGACTTCCTATAAATAGAATTCAAAGTATTTTGAGACACAGAATGGAAGAAGCAAATTGCTGAAGGTGTGGATTTCATTCTTCGACAATGTTAAATTAATGGTGACCACTAATGTGCATCGGGATGATTCAGCTCAAACATGTGACAAATACTGAAGCAAAACCATACCTTTTAATTTATTGGAAATCCTCCTTTTCATAAGGTTTCATAGATGATTTTGGCCTTCGGAATTCCCCAGGTCATGATGCTTGGTCAAAAATGTTATAATCATTCATTGAACACATATTTACTGGGTGTTACTAGATAGCAAACAGAGCCTCCCTGGTGACCTAGGGGTTAAGTCTCAACCCTATCACCAAAACACCTTGAGTTCGATCCCAGGCCAGGGAGCTAACTAACCCATGTGGCACAGCAGACCTCTCCTGTCTCACCCGCTGTTCCCTTCAGCAGTATATTCAGTCAGTCTTGTTCTGCACCCCACTCTGTCTCTGGTGAATTCCCTCACCCCCACATCTCTGGCCTACACCCCAGTTCTACAAAATAAATAAATAAATATTTTTTTAAATAAAATAGATATCAAACAGTGTCTGAAGCACAAAACTAAGGAAAGATACTGCCCCTCAAGGTGTTCAGAGTTCAGAGGGTTGGGGGATTAAAGAAAGAGAAGATAGTGAATTCAGTAATGGTGGAGTAACAGGTATTGAATGAATCCTCCTCCCTATATTAAATACAAACTCTTGATAAGTTAGAAAAGAAATTGTTAACAGTGGAGGTGATCAAAAAGCAGAGAAATTTAAGAGGAAGACCAAACTTGAAAGAAGGAAACCATGCTGTGTTTATCATTTATCCCAGAATATGCCTCAGTCTAATAGTGTGAAACATATAAACTTGAACAAAGAGCTACAAGTTTTCTGAGCTGCTGAAGGGACTGGAAATTAAAGGGGAAAAAACTCAGAAATGAGCCTTTACAGCGGAGAGCCCAAAATTTACATATAAATTTTTCTAAACTCTTTGTTGATTCCTGAACTGTGCATATGAGAAGGAAACTGAATGCAGCCCAAGAAGTAGCAAGTGGAATGTTGAAAGAGCTTAGCAGAAATATGAGTACCTGTTTCAAAGGAGACAGTGTTTGAAGTTCAAATTTCACATATTAGAACCACACAGTAAATATCTCATATGTTTTATTGAACTCCCAGAAAAGTATCGTCTTAGGAGTAAGAAATACGTCCTAGAACTAAGAAGTTTTCCATAAGCCTAAAAGTAAAACTGAGATCAATCCACCTAAAAAAGTCAAAAGCCATTTCTCCAAAAGCTAAACTCACAACAATTCATTAACCAACTAGAGAAAATGAAAATTTTTCATAGGCTTATAATACCATATCATCCACAACACTAGTATACAAACATTGTAGAAGTGTGAAGAAATGGGAAAATGTGACCCATAGTCAAGAGAAAAATCTGTCAGTGGCAATAAACTCCCTAACAATACTAATGAGGAAGTTAGTAGATAAGAACTTTAGAATATCTATAGTAATTATACTGAAAAATCAACAGGAAAATGGATATAATAGAAGAGATAGATAAATCAGAAAAAAATGGAAATGTGAAAAAGAATAAGTCTAAAATGAAAATAAAAATGGAATTGAATAAAAGTTGTTATATTGGGTAAGGCAAACAAAAACCAAACACCCAAATACCTGTGAACTTGAAAAAAAAACCCAAAATAAATCAATTGAACTGAATAACTTAGAAAATGTAGAAAAATATTAACAGAGCCTCTGTAACCTGTAAATAAAGTCAAACAGTTTAATATATAGATAATTGTAATCCCACAAGAAAAGAGGGAAAAATAATAGGACGAAAACTCTTTGTGGGAAAATTAGCTGAAAGATTTCAAAATCTAACATAAAAAGTTAGGAACCTACATCTAGTAGATTGTCTCCAAAATTCTATAGACAGAAAGTATAATGTCTGATAATAAAAATAAGACTTGATGAGATTAATAGCAAATTCAACATTACAGAAGATTAGTGCATATTAAGACATTGTAAAATAAGCTATCTAGCATGAAGCTTGTGCACACACACACACAAACTCAATAGAGCAGCAGGATAACTTCAAGTAGCCTAATACATGCGTATTTGGAATCCTGATGGGGATAAGGAATAGGGCAGAAAAGTAAAGGCTAATTTTTTCCATATTTGATGAAAACTGTAAAATTCCAGATCCAAATTGTTCATTGGTACCCAAACTCAAAAATATTATAAAACTAAAGCTACAGGTGGGCCTCTCCGGTGGCGTGGCGGTTAAGTGCTGCGCTGTGGAGCTGTCGGCAGCAGCGACGCGAGTTCGACGCCCAGCCAGGGAGAGTCCCACATGGTGTGGCAGACCTCTCCTGCCTTGCGCACTGCTCCCCTCAGCAGTGTATTTCTGATCTGCCTGTTCTGCTACCCGCTCTGTCTCTGGTGAATCTTCTCGCCGCTCCACGCCTCTGGCCTGTACCCCAGCTTGTATGTATAAATTAAAAAAAAAAAAAAAAAAAACTAAAGCTACAGGAATTTACACTATAGTTATAGTCTAACAACGGGCAAATAGATCAATGAAATAGTATCCAGAAATAGACTTAAAATATACATGGCCCCTGGATTTTTCTCCCAAGTTCCTTCTGAGATATAAAATGGTACAACCACTTTGGAAAGCAAGGGAGTTTTATTAAAAATTTATTTATTAAAATATCATATAACTTAGTCATTCCACTACTACATAGTTACACAAAAGAATGTGAAGCATATACTCATAGAAAGAATTGTACCGTAATACTCTTTCTAGCTTCATTTCTAAGGGTCAATAACTGAGACACTCAAAGTGTATAACAGGTAGATGGATGTAGAAAGGTGGTATGTCACTCTGTATTTGTATCTCTATATCTCTATATCTTTTGATTAGTAATGAAAAATTATTTACTCAATATCAATGAAACTATGTGTCCACAAAAAGCCTGTGTAATAATTTCATAGCAGTTAAAATGCCTCAAGAGGTTAATGGGTAAGTAAATTATGGCCTGTAGGGCCTCCTTGGTGGTGCAGCGGTTAGGCGCTGTGCTGTGGAGCTGTCTGCAGCAGCAATGCAAGTTTGACGCCTGGCAGGGGAGATGTCCACATGGTGCGGCAGACCTCTCCTGCCTTGCCCACTGCTCCCCTCAGCAGTGTATTTCTGTTGATCTGCCTGTTCTGCTCCCCGCTCTGTCTCTGGTGAACCCTCTCGTTGCCCATGCCTCTGGCCTGTACTCCAGCTTGTATGCGTAAATAAATAAATCTTTAAAAATAAATAAAATAAATTATGGCCTGTGTAGTATATGGAATATTTCTAAGTAGTAAAAAAGGAATGAAGCACTGACAAATACAATAGGTATTTTGTGTTTTTAAGTATCAAAGAAGCCAGGCATGAGGAATACATGTTTGATTCCATTTACATGAGGTTTTACAACAGGCAAAACCACAGTACAGTGATAGAAATAAAAAGTATTTCCACCCAGGTGTTTGAAGGATTACCTGGGAAGATGGGAAAAGGGACATTTGGGGGACAATATGCGTATTCTAAATCATGAGACAAGTGTAAAGTAAGCAATTGTAGACATTTGTAACAAAGACAAATTAAACTGCATATAGAATCTGTGCATTTTATTGTACATAAATTATATATCAATAATAATAAGAGTGCATGAGTACTTTATATCCAGAATAATGGGATCTCAACTTACTCTGCCTCGCTGAGGGAAAGAAAAATCTTCCTGGAAGAAATATACCTGAGCTAAATCTTGAGTAAGAGTTTGCTAATAATAATGTTACTTGGATAAGAAAATTACCAAACTTTATGCAACATCATGAAGCTATGAGAGATTGTGTCTCTTTTTGAGGAAAAGATCTTGGCTCAAAAGAAAATGGAATAATGGGAGAGGCAGGAGATGGGTCTAGAAAGGTGAGCAGGGTTTAAGCTGAGGAAGGACACCTGTGCCAAATTAACAAATTTCTTTAGATTGTGCCTTAGAAAGTAATTGAATGATAAAGCCACAAAAGAACTTTTGAAATCTTTAATCTTAATACCATCATTTTATAACTGCTAGCATCCATTTGCCCCTGAAAATCCTAATGACATGCTCTATTCAGGGTTCTTTTTCAAATGCTCACTGCTTTTATAAATTTGGCAATTGGCTGCTATGTCTGGGAAGAGAATAAAGCTGTAAAGACTTAGGAACTGTTCATAAAATAAAGAAAGTGCAGTTTGAAGACCATCATAGAAACAAAAAATTTTACAAGACTACATTTAGAGAGTATTTTCAGGAAATGATTTAAAGAGATACTCTTTCAGCTGTTTTTCTTTTGCCATCACGTTCCTATTGTAGGTCAAGTTCAGCATACTAGTTGAAACTAGAAAATGTCTCTTGGAGAGGAAGAGGAAGTTGAAGGAGAAGTTCTAGATCAAGAGGAAGATATTCAAGACATAATTTACACTTAGTATGAAAAGTAGCTGAGAACCCCTTGAAGGACCATAGCACCTCAGAAATCTAGGGTAAACAATTCATTCATCCAGGTAAGCACTATGTGAGCATGGGGAAATCTAATAGAAGAGAACATGACTTTTCCCCTGAATTTAAAGATTATTTATCACCCTTCACAATATTTCTTCCTTTGATTTTATCATTTCTCTTGCCCTATTCTTTTTTGCCCCTTTTTATATCAGGAGTTACTTTGTAACTTGCAAGTATTGCTGCTTAAACACCTCAATCTGAGAGCTGTAGTTTATGGATGGTATTAAGCATGCATAAAGACAAGGTTCATTCCCCAGTGTCTCCATTATTCTCTTTCACCTTCCTCACAGCTAAAAATGTTCAATCTACCTTTGAAGGCTAGGTGAACAAATAGTAGTAGTATTCTCATTTCATAATGAGAAAAGGATGTAGACCCTCTCTCTTCAATCAAGACTGTTATCTGCAACAGACTTCAAAGTCATCTTTCTCAAAAAGTATACTGTGCACTAGGGTAGCCTATAGAAAGAGTATTGTAGTATTGAGTGTCTTCAGAAAGCAGTATTGATATTCTGCAAAAAATTAAAAGTAGAAATTCCATGCAAGTAGAGTTAACCCACTTCAGAATATTTACGTGAAAAAAAAATCTAATTCTGGGAATATAGGCATGTCATGTTTACTGCAGCACAGTTTACAATAGCCAAGACTTATAATCATACTATGTCCTCATCAACTGATGAATGAATAACACAGATGAGGCATATATACACAATGGAATCCTATTCAGTATTTTAAAAAATGGTATAATCCTTCCATTAACAAAGTGGATAAAACTAGAGTGAGTTATGCTTAGTGAAATTAGACAAACAGAAAAAAAACAACAGTATGATTTCACTCACTTGGAATACAGAGAAAACAAGCATTATCATTTTTGTTTAGTTGATTCTCTTTAAAATTCTAGAACAATAACTTTAAAGTCTTCTATATTTGCCGTGTAGTATACTATTCCAGAAATCTTTATTCTTTAGTTCAAATCATATTTCTGTGTGTTATTTTTCCTCTGCACAGAGGACTTTTAATGCTCCTTGTAATGCATTATGATCTATAATCATTCCATGTGGTCCTTTCTCTAGTCTGACACTTTCCTCACACATATGAACCTGATCAGTATTCAGCTAAATATTCAAGGGGGGAATCTGTAGATCCCTGGATTTGTTTTCTGTTCAGCTTTCTCCTCTTTGGTGCACTGTCCTGAGGACTCTAACCATCTACATTTCCCCAGACTCTCAGATCTACCTCATATCTCACAGATACACATGCTCATGTAAATATCCCCTCCCGTGTCTACATACAAGTCCTCTCTGCACAAAGCTCAAAAGCAACTCCAATTTCCAAGGCTAGGGACTATTTATTATCTGAGTCAGTTTCCACGAATCAAATCCAGATTTTCACCTAGAGTTCTAATCCCAATTAAGTCAGATATTAACTTTATTGGGAAATAGGGTTGGTGTATATAAGTTAAAATAAAATCATTTTGGAATAGTATGAACCTTTACCTCAAAATGACTTGTGTCCTTGTAAGAGACATCGTGAAGACACAAGAAGAGATTGCTGTATGAAGAGACAGACAAATACAAGGAGAACGCCATGCAATTACAGGTAGAAGTAGAGATAGGAATCACAAAGCTGCAAGTTGAGGAATGCCAGTGAGCACCAGAAGCTAGGAAGAGGCAAGGAAGGCAAGGAAGGATTTTACATAGTCCTCAGAAGGTGTATGGTCCTACTAAGAGCTTAATTTTGAATTTCTAGTGCCTAGAACTATGACAGAATATATTTCTGCTGTAGTAAGCCACTCAGTTCTTAGTACTTTGTTAATGCAGTTGTAGGAAACTAATACCCTGTCTTAAAATGCTTAAGTGTATTTACTCTATTTTCTACACCCCAAACTTTACCAAATAGCATCAGCTATGTCTGAACTTCATTTGAGCTCAATCTGTATTCATGAGCAAGAAGGAAAAGGGTCTAGGTTTGATTAGTAGATTTCAGGAAAATTTTATATGAGAATTTTTATTTTAAATGTGCACTTTACACTTTGATCATATTTTGCCAATCAAGGGTACCTAAAATGGGAATGCTTGCAGAGGAAATAGCATGTGTATCTTTTCCAGTCTTTAATTCTGATAGTAATTCTGTCTTAAAGACAAATCCATCAATACTTTTTCTATTATTTTTGTTTCTTTAGTTTTCATAAAATTAATTTACTTCTCTGACTTTCATTTGGAAATAAGGACTTTTTTTCCCACATATGAACAATTGATCAGGTTGAGTAATCTCAATTTAGATAATAGAACATTAAAAGTCATCATACTATATATAAAAGCATAGATGGATCATACTTCTGTCGAACAAACAGAAGTTGGCAATGAAAATCAAGTGGAGATAAATTCTTTGCATTTGAATTACATACATAAATCTAAGACTAATAAAACCTCAAAAGATTATCCCCATTTATAGCAGAGATTATTTTTGTTGTCTATTTTCTTTGGGTTTTATGGCAATTACATTCACTAGTATACCTCAGTGTAATTTTTAAGACATTTCATATTGATACAACAAATTAAATCACATAACAAAGCATCTAACAATTTAATTTATCTATTGTATTCAATAGGTTACTATAAAAGATTACTATTCTTTATTATTCCTATTTTAGTGTGAAAATAAGCTGAATGGAGCTTTCCTTTCACAAGCAAATAGCTACAGCACATGAAGTTTATTGTCAGTGGATTGATAATTGTTCTTTGAGGAAATATCTACAGCCACACTAATCTTAGATCAAAATCAATGTAGTCTCTAACTTTGCCAGTCCCTAACTGAGAACACCATGGCCCTTGTCAAAGTAAGTATACTATACCTGTTAGTGGACAGACTTCATATATTTTAATAGTTTATGGATCAATACCACATCTAAATTATATATTGAATAGAAATATGTAGTGTAGATACTTAGATGGCCTACTATTTTTAAATGAACAAGGCTTTGAAGTTGGGCCTAGACCAGTTCATAAAACATGGTCCAAAGGGCACTGGATTCCGCAAAGGAACTGCAATAGTTTCATAGCATATATAGCACATATTACATCATTCAAAGTAAGACACGGCACAGCAAGTCCAAAGCATGCACTACAGGATGGGGGCAGCTATTATTGCATATATCTGTGTAAAGTGAACAAGTGACTATGAAAAGGGAATTAGCATTACCTGATATTACAACTCAGAGGAGATTCCAAAAATCTTTATCTTACATATTGATTAGATTATGTGAAAAATCGACAATTCCAGATATTCAGTGTATCTCCTCATTTTGCCAATGGTTTCATTAATTTTTTCATATAGACAAGTATAACAAAAGTTATCACACTCTAACAAAGGACTTTTTTGTCATCAGTTTTTGTAGCTACTTAGCTAGATGATATGATGCTTTCAAGATGCATACGTTTGCTTCCTCATATAAACAGCAGTTTAAATGTTCAGGCTAGTATAAAACTTCAAGCATACTTTCTAAAGAATAAATTCCTCATAGGATTTTTTCAATGATTGCTAGGTAAATTTCATAAATTTGGATTTGTATTATTATAAATATATATTTTATATTGTATGTGTATATATTATTATAAATTAAATTATTTTAAATTTATATTATTAAAGTATAATAGATAATAGAAAACAGACAGATGCTGCACATATTCAACTTAAAAAGAGTAACACTTATTTAACCACTTTGTCCCAACAAAGAATGTACTCAAACCTTCCCAAGAAAATTATTATTTAATATCTTTCTTGAAACATCTTCAGAAGAGCAAACACCTGGCAAATAAATTCTAGTTATTCCCAAATCAAAATCCAAAAGTTTCCAACATCTACCTGACATCTATCTAATTTATTTTGCTATATAACTTTTGCCCTAACCTTTAATAGACATAACAACCACTGTCATAGGATAGACTTCAGGATAAAATTAAATCACTTCTTTAAGCTTTATCTTCTAAAGGCTAGACAGAGAAAATCTCTTTAAATTTAAATTATAGGGGTTATTTTACAGTAAAATGTCCTGCAGGAATAAGAGAAATCAAAACCTTTTGTCATCAATGACCTTTACTGACCAAGAGCTAAAAATAATACAGAAGTCTACTATCCACACACCTGGCCTGATCAGCAGAGATAAGCATGATTGTCTGATAGCTTTATAAATAGAATGAAAGGGAAGAAATTGTAGATTGTTCTTAGATTGACCTGTGCAGCAAAGAACAGAAGTGAGAGTTGAAAAATTGTGTAAGACTTAATGTTTTCAGACCCATTAACTTAGTAAGTCTGGATTTAAAGGCATGTTCTTCAAATGGATCACAGGAACATATAACTTAATTGCTAGGGATTATTTCCAAATCCTCATTAGAGCATCTACAAAGAATGTTCTCTTAAGAACCTTTAAGAAACACAAGATGTCTACATCTCTAAGCTTATGTAACAACATTAACCGCCATAAAGATTTCTTGTAAGGGGGGCCTCCCTGGTGGCGCCTCCCTGGTGGCGCAGTGGTTAAGTGCTGTGCTGTGGAGCTGTCGGCAGCGGCGACGCGAGTTCGACGCCCGGCCAGGAAGAATCCCACATGGCGTGGCAGACCTCTCCTGCCTTGCCCGCTGCTCCCCTCAGCAGTGTATTTCTGATCTGCCTGTTCTGCTACCCGCTCTGTCTCTGGTGAACCCTCTCGCCACCCCACACCTCTGGCCTGTACCCTAGCTGTATGTATAAATAAATAAATCTTTTAAAAAAAAAACAAAAAACTTTTTATGAACGACATATCTTTCACACAGACATGCAATAATCTTGTCTTAGTTTTAATGTTTTGGTTTTGCTCAGCTGTTAACTCAAAACTAATCATTGTAGTTTCAAGGTACCTGTTACCCACACACATTTTTCTACTGTTTGACATTTTAAGTATTTCCTCTTTTTACTTTTATCTTTTTATATTCCTTTATGTGGCTTTCATGAGCCTAATAAAAAGCCAGAGGTTTTAACTACTAATGCTTTAGCTAATACAGTATATTTTCAAATTTCTGAGTAAAGATGATTCTTAGCTTGTATAATTGTATAGATCCAGTAAGTGGCACAAAACCACTCCTAACCAATTTACATTTCTTGTTTGAAAGCTATCATCTATAATTTAAGAACACATTGCTATTTCGTTTGCTTAAAAAAAAAGAGAACAAATTTTTCTCATCAAATTTTAATTTTTCATTTTCGTTGTAAAGCATACTACCCCAAATAGAGAAAAAAATACTTTAAATTCATACATATAATCATATATACATGTAGTGGATTAAAAAGTGAAGATAATAAAGCTAAATGAGCTATGAAAAATTAAACAATAATCCATCATTCAACCTTATTATAGAATATTTTTAGAAAACCATAAAGCAGTATCCAACTCTTTGCTTGTCTCTTGTACAGCTGTTCAAGAATAGAATAGATGGAAGATGGTTTCCATTGTGCAAAAGCACAGCCTTAAGACTCAGTGTCAAAGATTCTAGAAATAGTCTCCATTCTTGTGGGTCCTGAGTAATTTCTAAGGCATTCATGATGCCCTCAATATCAGAACAGAATACCAGAGTACTTTCCTTTCTGAGGAAAGGCTCCAACTGCTGGTGGCACTTTCGATCAAAATTAATTGTGACATCTTCTTCTAGAAGATTCCATTGTTGGAGTCTTGATCTTAGCAATTCTGCCTTGTTCTTGAATAAGTCCAAATCACGCACCAGGTCATTTAGTTCTTCCTGTGTTAGTCTGTGTGGGGTTGATGATGCACCACAGTGAAAATCTGCATCACTGCCTGCTGATGGAACAGGAGAAGAACAGGTCGGCTCCCCCTTGTCCTCATCAGATGAATCAAGAGAATATTCTGCTGGAGGTTCTGAAATAGGAAGTCCCTCACCATGTGGAACTAGTCTCAATGCAGACGGAATGTTTGGGTAAACTATTCTCAATTTCTTTTGCTTTGTTATCCTGCCAGAAAGAGGAGGAAGCAAGCAGAAGTAACAGTCTTTTATGTGGTTGCTTGGCTCTCTCCACACCATGGGGACTGCAAACGGCATTGATGGTCTTTTGCCATTTAACACTGTGAAAACTGTGTTTGTACATGTAGCACAGCATCTATGCGGGGCCCAAGGCTTGTCTTGGTCACCAACCTTGCGTCCGAAGTAAAGATGATAATTATGCCTTCTCCACTTGAGAAGTCATACTTTTCTTCTGGTTGGCAAATGTCACTTCCCCACAAATAGAGAAGAAATTGTCCATGCTGTCAACGCACTTTTGAGGAATTACTGTTCTGTATTGTGCCTAAATGGATAAAATAATAACAGTTCTATGGAACAGTAGCTTCAACTGTCTCAC